>VDFB02271358.1:1282205261-1282302003 GCA_007258455.2 Sequoia sempervirens | reverse complement strand
TACTTTCCAAGGAACAGATCGATAAGATGGAAAGGAGAAAGAACTTGGAGAAGACCACAAAGGACTAGTTCCGACAAGTCTCATATGTCAGAAACATGGGAATTAGCCGGGCTGTGTGAACAACCAACAAGTTCTTGGACTTGATGCAGTCTTTGGAGACCACAAAGAAGCTCTGCACCAATTTCTCTGTGACCTATGACTCCACCTTTCCAAGGATTGAGGCTATCCTACAGCTACCAGAAGCTATGTGGGAGAAGAAGCTCATGTTTAAGAAAGAAGATCACTAGCTGATGGATGTGTGGTGTCAAGACGTCGACAAACGAAAAGAGAGGTTGGGGAAAATCATGAACAAGGTGGATCCGGACATTGAATGGATCAAAGAAATCAGGGCAGAATGTGCTTGATACCTTAAGCTGATGACAGACTATGATATGCCCACTGTACAAATGGATCTGGAAAAGATAAAACCCTACTTCCAGGAGAAGATGAAGGATGGAATGGCTGGATAAATCACAATGGAATTCCTGAGTTTTGCTACTCATGCCTTCAATCAATCAGTGCTATTCAGAGACCAAGGCTCAAAGTATGATGAGGATTGGAAAAGGCTGGAGGATAATGCAAAGGAATGGAGCTACCAGGCACTACGATGCAAAATCATCGAAATAGACAAACTCCAGGTGGTCGTCCTCAAGTTCATAGAATACACAACTTCCAAGGGGCAGGAGGACAACCTTGCAAGGATGAAGAACTTCCTAAAGAGTAGCTACAGTGAGAACAACAATTTGCTAATTGACAACAGAGCTATAGTACCATTAGCAAGAGGATGAAATAGGGAAAAGACAAAATGTAAATTTTAAATTGCTAGATATTAAGGGGTAGGTGAAACCCTATTTTGTAATGAATCTTGGCCAAACAATAAGAATTAATCTTGGCCATTCATTGAATTTTTTGGGCACTATAAATAGGGTTCTCCTCTCATTTGCAAAGAGAGTTGAGTTGTTGTAAAGACATGCTATAGAAATTTATAAAGAAAAAGAATTGACTTGGTGTATTTTCTTAGTTTTTCTCATGTTACTTGATTCAATCTCCAATGTTATATGTTTCACTTAGGTTTTATTGCTATTTCAGTTAACTATCTTCTTTCTTTGGATAGATTTTAGGAATGTTGTTGGGTGATTATGAAAATTCCTATCATGTTGATGATTTCTTTGTCCATACTTTTTGCTATTTGCTAATGGTAGATAGTTGTGCAAAGTTAGCGTGGACTTGAACTCAAAGCTGCTCCAAAACATTTATCTTTGATTCATGCATGTACATGGTGAATGAAGGACAAAGTATGTACATACATTAGAAGATAACACAATTTCCATTATACTGTGAAATCTCTAGTTAAGTGGGATATTGTTTTGAGAAATTGTCCATTACAGGAACTCCATTGTCACTATTCATAGTCAGTTGCAGACTTAGGAACTTTCCCTCTTCCCTGCCTTCTTTTTTTTTTTTTTTAATGACTAACCTATGTTAAGGTTCATTGCACATTGTAAAGCCAAATCCAACAACAAAATGGAGTCCAAGATTACTGTTTGAACCCACAACTGATGCATAACAACTTTCCATCTCAAGAACTCCATTTCGAGACCCAACTTCCATGCTTTATAACCTGTCTGTAAGACTGCCTTGTGATTCCAGCAAATCACATCAAACAAGTAAGACATTCCAAGCACTATCAAGACGTAACATCTGAGAGACCTTGGAATAGTGTTCTGTAATCCGATTGTGGAAGATTGTCTTTCAAGAGAGGTACTGCACCTACGCACTGCTTGTGTTGAAAGGTGCATAAAAACACCATCAAAAAACACTTGTTAGGAATTGAAGAGAAAACTCAGGGCTTCAGTTTCCACCTTTTATTTTTTATAAATTCAAAAGTGGACTCATTCTCCATGGGTGGCGAATGAGTCCCACTATCAGGAATGATTTTGGTTTTCTCTAGTTTTGGATACCCATTTTTTTGAAACGGGCTCTAGAACTATCTAATCTAGGAGTAATTCTCAAAAAGTGGTGAATGAGTCCCACTAGGCCTAAAAAACAAGATAAGAAGCATTTTAGAAGTCTCTTCTAGTCTCCCACAATATCTCAGGTGCACACTTTTAGTTTCATCCATTTTTGTTGCAATTTTGCATTCATTTCTAGGTGTTTCTACATATCACAATGTGTCTTCCAAGAAGTTTCATTTCAATAGTTTTCAATTAATGGTCAATAGATTTTATCAATTATTTGCAATTATTTTATCTCATCTAGACACATTTCATTCATATTTTCATTGTACTTGCATTATTTTGAATGAACCACCTAGGTTTTTGGCCTATCTTTCTCCTTTTAGGTGAAAAACCCTAAGAGTGCAAGAGAAGTACATAGACTTAAAATCTATGGTTCAAACCCTAACCCTAATTTAAAGATAACTTAAGCCTAACCATAATTAAAGTCTAATGAAGAACCCAAACCCTATCATAACCCTATCCCTAATTGAACCTTAACCTTAATTAAACTCTAACCCTAATTGAACCCCAACTCTAACCAAAACTCTATTTATTCCAAACCCTCTCCTTAACCCTCACCTTATCCCTAACCTTAATTGAACCATAATGGTTATTAAACTATATCCATAATTGAACCCTAACCCTAACCCAAACTCTATTTGTTCCTAACCATAGATGAGTCCAAACCCTATCCACAATGCTTACCATAACTTTTACACCAAGCTATATCGTATAACCCTAATGTTAGCCTTAACCCAAATTGAAAGTTAACTTAACCATAACCATAATTAAACTATAATCAAGAACCCTAACCCTATCATAACTCTATCCCTAATTGAACCCTAACCTTAATTAAACTCAAGCCTTGATTGAACCCTAACTCTAACCAAAACCATATTTGTTCCTAACCCTATTTGAGTCCTAACCCTTACAATAAACCTTACCCCAAGCTATATCATATAACCCTAATGTTAAGCCTAACTCTAATTGAACCCTACATAACCTTAACCCTAATTGAGCCCTTTCAAACCCTATTCCGAATTGATCCCTAACCATAACCTTATTCCTAATTTAATCTTAATCCTAATTCACCCCTAACCCTAACCCTAGCCCTAACCCTATCATTTATTAAACATTAACCCCTAATTGTAACCCACATCTAAATCGAATCACCCTAACCCTAACTCCAAACTTTATCTTAGAATTCTAATTCAACCATAGCCCTAATTTTATGATAAAATATAGTGTGCACTAATTTTTTTAATATAAGTATGCTAGTTTTAATATATTAATTTAAAAATGTATTCTTTGTATTTAATTTTTATAATTTTAACTTTATTTTAGACATGCACTTATTATAGGAATATTTTATATAAGATTGTATATCTAAGTTATATTTTTGTAAAATAATTTCCTTAATAAATTCTTAACTTAACCCTAATGTTAACCCTATTCCTAATTGAAACTTAACTTAACCCTAACCATAATTAAACTCCAATCAAGAACCCTAACCCTATCATAACCGTATCCCTAATTGAACCCTAAACTTGATTGAACCTGAACTTTAACCCAAACCCTATTTTTTCCTAACCCTCACCTTAACCCTAACCCTAACTGGGCCATAATCCTTAATAAAATCTGTTAAAAGTTGCAGGACAACTGAGAGGGAGGGTGAATTAGTTGTCACAAAATTCAAACTCAAAACTTCAAAACTTATCAATTCCTCAGTCACACTATTCTATCATTAAGAATGGGAATGAAACAAAAATAACAGAAAGTAAAATCAACACAATGAACACCTAATTTTTATGTGGAAAACCCAATGAAGGAAAAACCATGGTGAGGAATAAAACTCACAATATAAAGTAGTTTAAAAAATTGAATACAAAGGGTCACTACCTAGAAGGACTCACTATTTAGATACAAAAGCTCACTACTTATAAGTGAGGCTCACTACCTACAAAAGATTCACAAAACAAAATTGGTCTCCATAGCCAAAAATGAACTAAGAATAGTGCACCTAACAAGTGTTGATGTAGTTCTAGTGATGCTCAATAGACAAACTTGACACACTTCATCATTTTCACCCTTCTTTACATTCACATTCACTACTAATTTATTGATTATGTACTCTCTCTATGTTCTGTACCATTTTCAAAAACTTGTTCAAAACATATATATACTCAATCTATCTACAAGGATCAATTAGGTCGGCCTAATTAGATGCATTTCTTTGCTTACCAAAAATACCAACTTGTCAGCTTCAAATATCCACAAAATCTTCCCAAAAGGAAATCGAAAAACTTAATACACTTCATGATGTCGGCATAGACCTAAGATAGGTTGCACATATGTCCACATAGAAAAATTAATTCACCATATTATAACTAATCCAATAAGTCAGTCTGAAATGGATTTCATTACAAAAAGTAATCAACAAAATAATGCCAATACGTCGTACGAGTGTCAAAGAACATGAAATTATGATCATATATTCCTTCAATAACCACAAAGAGTTTCCAAAAACCAGAATTGTAAACTACCAATTTAGGATTGCATAATGGAATATTGGAGGGTACAACTTGTTCAGATACCAGACCAAAATATTGGATCAGGCACTGACTTAGACTTGTGACCACAACATGGTGACATCAATGAAAACACAAAACTATAGAGACAATTATTCTTATTCATTATTCCAAAAATATCCCCCTTTCTCATTGATGGAAACATGTGCCAAAATTTTCAAAAGCATTCCTCCAATTTCTCCCAACTTTTAAAATCTCTCCCCCTTTGACATCGATGGAAAAGGGCAGTGAAAAAGATGTAATCATGGTGACATCAAAATTGCAAAAATGATTCCAATTTGGTGCAAGAGCACCAAATTTTTTTGGTATAAATAATAATATTTCAAAGGGTTTAAAAGGTCATTTGAAGGTGATTTCATCTTTGTTCCACGAAGACATTGCAAAATGTGTGAAAACTTGAAAAAATTGTCAAAATTGTTAAAGATGTCAAATTGGGTAAATGAAGGGATTTTGTTGTTTTTGAGTCTATAAGTCTTATTAAGGGTCAAATAAGGTCTAAATGACCATATGTTAGGTGTCTAAATGTATTTAGAGTCTTACAAATTCAATAATTGCAAAAATGTAAAATGTTTCAAATGTTGTCAAATTTGTGTTGATTTGCAAAATTAGAGTCATTTAAAGGTTAATTAGGTCCAAGTTGGTTTTTTTGGAGGTGGTTATGGATTTTAAATGTTATAATATCCCTTCTAAATATTGAATCAAGGTTGTTGAAGGTGTAATAAACTTAGACAATAAGAATACCATGTTTTTTGGTGCATTTTCTAAGTTTTCACTATTTTTCAAAATTATTTACTGTTGTACAGACTGTACAAACCCAATCATGCTTTGAAATATTATAGGTTGAATTTATATGATTTTTATTTGATATTCACTTGGTTTGGAGTTCTATTCTTCTATTTTGTAAGAGAAATTAAAAAAAATACAGTGTATACCCTATTTTTTCCTTTTGTGAAGGGTTAAAGCAAAATAATGAGTTTTAGACAAATCCACCCACTATTTTCTTGTATAACTTTATGGATTGGTTCCAAATGTATTATTATATATTTATCAATGCACTTTATATCATAATAAATCATTCTTGTGGTGATTGTGTGATTCCATAAGGCTAGAAATGTAATTTTTCCCTTGAAAAGTGATTGTTTTGAAGTGCTTTTCAATGAAATGTTGATGAAGTTGAGTTTGTAAGAATTTAAAATGTCAATGAATACCCTATGAAATGTTTTTGGACCATTTATTTTTTTATTCAAGCTTAGGAATGAATATTTTGACAAAACCCTTGTTTTTGCACTAGAAAAGGAGGTTTTTTTGAGATGGGAGTGTTCCTGACTATATAGGTGCAAAATAGTGGTGGATTCTATGGTTTTGGGACATTTTTTTTTCTTTCCCAAGGTTTCAAGGTGATTGGATAAGTTTGAAGTGTACTTCCTTTGTTAAATTGACCTCTTTTCCTTGATTTTCCCATGGTGAGTGTATTGGAAGTCTAAACTGGTCCAAAGGAGTTATATTTGATCTTGGAGTATATTGTGTGAGTCCTTAATGGATGTATAAATCCATCATTTAACTAACAAGTATTTTGGGAATGTTGGGTGAAAAGTCCCTTGAAGTTGTTTGGCATTACTGGTAGAAAGAATGTACCTGACATGCAGATTTGTGAAGTTCTTTTGAATTTGTTTTGGATTGTGCGTTGATAATATTGTATTTTTCAGTTAAAGTTGATCTCCACCCTGGGTCTACATCACAATTCCTCCGAAAACTTCTAGCCATTCAAAATATTGAATAATAATTCAATTTTTCTTCATTTTATTTAGATTCCTTTTTCTCTTTCCTTTCTTCTTGCCAAAACAAAAAAAATAGTAGAAATTTAAAATTCAACATTAAGTAAAAATTATAAACTATTCACTTCAAAAATCTTCTTGAATGTAGTGGAATCCATCCTTGTGTAGATGCTTTCCAATAGGGATAACAAAGTTAAAGAAGATGACCAATATGTGTAATATCTTTCACAATCCTTTGCATTAGTAAGTATTTTGGAAATATGGTCTAACCAGACCTCAAGAATCCTTAAGGAGCTAGAAAGTCTCTACCACATAATCTCTTTGTCTCTGCACAACAATCAACTCAACTTGAAATTCTCCAATTCTTAGCCTTTGTTTCCCTTCGGTGTCTTCAAAGATATAAAAGTTATTTTCAATATTGTTCACTTTAGATTCAATTGCTTCAATCCTACTTCTAAAACTATCTACCATAGTAGGCCACCAGAGACAATACTTGTAAATATATGATATTTCTTTAATGCATTTCTTCATTTCTAGGATAAGTTTAGATAATCTCTATTTAGCTTTAGTACATCTCTTTTCAACCAAGGCTTCAAACTTGTGTCCTTTCAAACCTTCAAGAAACATTATCTCCTAAATAATTTCAACTAAATTCTCTGATAAGGATTGAGAGACAATTGATACATCAATACCTTTTCAAAGTAGATACTCTACCAGAGCATCATTAATTTTTAGTCTATCAATAGGAGAGGTTGCATTCCAAATTTCACCAATCTTCTTCATATTTCCTTTAAGCAACATAGACTGGATGTCATATGGATCAGAAAATTTAGATCTAGGAGAAGAATTTTTTTTCCTTCTCAATGATGTTCTCAGTTGTAGAATTTCTTTTCTTTGATTTCGGAGGGGAATCACTAATGACAACTCCCAATTCTCTTTTATTGGAGGATGAACCCACTTCAAACTGACTTGGTGCAGCCATATTGGAGCATAGAGTTGTTTCCAAGGATTTGAAATATAATTTTCACACACCTACACCATCTTCCAATGATTCCAAGTATCTGTAGACTTGTTTCCCAATAGGAATACTAGATTCTGACACAACATTTTCTTTTCTCGGTAGGGAGCTTAAAAAGGAAAAGACCAAGCACATAAGAAAAGATCCATAATGAAAGGAATAATCCTCAACCACTGACATTCAAACATTTTTTGATATATTTTCAACTATTAAGCTACACAAATCAAATTTCCTGTTCTCCTTAACCATCATATGTGGAATGTAAACTGTAATAGCCAAAATCGAGCCTTCACAATTTCTAAAATATATTTTCTAAGAAACACCGTATGCAACATACCTTACGGTCGAATCTATTTAAGAGTGTTTATAAATAGAGCTTGAGGACCCTTTTTAATTCTAGTAAGTTCCTCCACATCTTTGTACTTCATGTTTTTCTTTACAAGAAGATCCCCAATACTGTAGAAGCCAGTAATCACTTCAATCACTTCCTTCATAATTAGGTAGGGTTTGTGCAATACAATGTTGTCATTCTTGAATTGATTCAACACGAACAAAATAAACTCTTTATCAAAAAACTAAAGAAATTCTCTTCATAACTTCATACCTAGGTTTTTTATGCTTTGTAATTCATTTTAGTTCATCCCTAGTTCCATTCCTCTCATCTTCCTATGATAAAATTCTCCCAATTCAACTCCTATCAGCTTCAGTGGAATGTTTCCACACTATTCTCTGTCCATTGACGTGCTCAACTTTGTTGACAATTAGTTGAAATTTCTTCACTTTCCTTCCCTATTTCAAACTAAGAAATAATTCTAGATTACCTATGAAAATTTCTATGAGTTCCCTTCTGAATTACTTCAATCTACTCCAAGATCACTTTGAGATCACTCTAGGCTCTCCAAATGCTCAATTTATCAAAAAAGACTTACAAATTTCATCTTATACACCATTGATTTGTCCTAGAACACATTATATGTGACAAATATCAAAAAGCTGCTAAAAACCTTTTTCCCAATATAGAAAACCCTAATTTGGTCCATAAATCTTCATGTCAACATGTTCTCTTCCTTTTCCTTTTCCAAAACTTTTGATTCTTCATACTTCACATTCCATCCTCATTCCAGCCTCTAACACAACTATCTAGGGGATTTTTATAATTTTTTATTAATGTCCCCCCAAAGACCATGCTAGGTCTAATTTCTGAATAAGCCATCTGTACCAAATGAGGGCATAAACACATCAATAGTTTCATATTTTTCTTCTTCTTTCTTCTTCCATATATTATTCATCTCTTACTTCATCTCTTATTTTTCAATCTTCTTTACCAGATCATTCTTCTCTTCTGATGTGGACTACCTTCCCTTCTTACTTCTATAAACCTTTGAGATATGTCCTAGTTTATTGCAATTGTAGCAGACAACACTTTTTATTAGTCTAACCTCTATTACTTCTCAATCTACATTCATTTGCTCCATGTCCAAATTTTTTATAGGTATAGCAGTAGCCACTAAAGCATTGATTCATTCTTCCTCCATGAAACATGTTCATCATTACCTAACTGACCATTCTCACCTAAGATTTGCATTTAGTATATTTATATCTAAACTTCTTACATACAAAAAATTGTTGAGTGAAGGAACAAGAAAATTGGTTCAGCCTGCTCTTGCATTCTATTACTTTGTGACTATATTTATTATAGGAAAATAAAATATCATTGAAAGATGGATACCTTCGTTCATTATGTTGTCTCATAGGAGGTCTCCTAGAAAACTTCCTTTTTTGCTTCCCTTTTTCCGAAGTCATTTGATTTTCCTTAGAACTTTCACCTACATCATTTCCCAAGCAAACTTTGTCTTTACTTGTTTTATGTCTAGCAAGTAGTTCTCTAAGCTTATCAAAGCTGGATCTAAAACTATTCTCATAGAGTTTTTCCTTTTCTAGTTGTACTCTCAAGTTTACTACCTATTGTTCCAATTTACAGAATTCATTAGACTTATTATATATCATTTTATTCAAAAATTCTTCAATCCTCTTCTTTTCTTCTATAGTCACTTTCATTCCAATTATCTTGTGTTTCAGATACTCACTTCTTTGTGTCTTTCCTTGAATTTATTCAATTGTTCTTTCAGCTTCTAGACAAATTCATTTGCATCATCAAGATTCTATTTCATATCTAGATTTTATCATTCCACTTTGTCAATATCTTCAAGAGCAGTCCAAATCTCTCCTTTATCATCCATCTAATCAACCTTCAGGATCCTCCTCAAGTGGTTAGGCTCTTCACCAAGGAACCAATGCTCTGATACTAATTTTTAAAAGGCCTAGGACAACTGAGAGGGGAGGGGTGAATTAGTTCTCACAAAATTCAAACTCAAAAATTCAACTCTTATGAATTCCTTAGACACACTATTCTAACATTAAGTATGAGCATGAAACACAAATAACAGAAAGTAAAATCAACACAATGAACACCATATTTTTATGTGGAAAACCCAATGAGGGAAAAGCCATGGTGAGGATTAACTCACAATATAAAATATTTTAAAAAACTAAATATAGAGGCTCACTGCCAAGGGCTCACTACCTAGAAGGAATCACTATTCAGATACAAAAGCTCACTGCTTACAAGGGAGGCTCACTACCTACAAAATATTCACAAAACAAAATTGGGCTTCATAGCCAAAAATGAACTAAGAATAGTGCACGCAACAAGTTCTGATGCAATTCTGGTGATGCTCAATAGAAAAGCATGACACACTTCATTATTTTCACTCCTCTTTACATTCACATTCACTACTACTTTATTTATTACATAATCTCTTTATGTTCTGTACCATTTTCCAAAACTTCTTCAACATATATATATAATCTATCTATCAGCAAGCATCAATTAGGTCATCCTAATTAGATGCATTTCTTTGGTTACCAAAAATACCAACCTATCAACTTCAAATATCCACAAAATATTCCCAAATGACAATCTAAATGCTTAATGCACTTCATCATCTCAACATAGACCTAAGATAGGTTGCACATATATTTGCATAGAAAAATTAATTCACCCTATTACAACTAATCCAATAAGTTGGCTTGAAATAGACTTGATTACAAAATGTAATCATTAGAATAATGTCAATATTTCGTACAAGTTCTAGAGCACATTAAATTATGATCATATATGCCCTCTGTAACCATAAAAAATTTCCCAAAACTGCAAGCGTAAACTACCAACTAAGGAGGATTACAAACTAGAATACCAGTGGGTACACCTTGAATACCAATTCAACTATCAAACTAAAATACTAGATTAGGCACTAACTTAGACTTGCAACCACAACATGGTGACATCAGTGACAACACAAAACTGTAGAGATAATCATTCTTCTTCGTTCTTCCAAAAAACTCTATCCCTAATTGAACCCAACACTAACCCAAACTCTAGCATTGATTGAACCCAAAATTTAGGCTTAATTTAACCCTAATGGTAACCCTAACCATAACCATAATTGAACCCTAACCCTAACCCTAACCCTAACCCTAATTAAAACAACTATAGTTGAACCCTAACCTTAACCCTAATTAAAATCACTATAGTTGAACCCTAACCATAACCTTAAGTGAACACTAACCCTAATCAAACCATAACCCTAGTTAAATGCTAACCCTCACCTTAACCCTAACCCTAATTAAACTCTAGCCCTAATTGAACCCCAACCCTAACCCTAACTCTATTTGTTCCTAACCCTAGTTGAATCCTAATTTTAACTCTAATGTGAACACTAACCTTAAGTGAACACTAACCATAATCAAACCTTAACCCTAACCCTAATTAAACCAAAACCCTAACTAAATTGTAACCCTAATTGAACCCCAACCGTAGCCAAAATCTATTTGTTCCTAACCCTAGTTGAGTCCTAATGTTAACCCTAATGTGAACCATAACCCTTATTGAAACTTAACTTAACCTTAACCATAATTAAACTATAATAAATAACCCTAACCCTATCCTAACCATATCCCTAATTGAAACCTAACCTTAATTAAGCTCTAGCCTTGATTGAACCCCAACTCCAACTGAAACTCTATTTTTTCCTAACACTAACCTCAATCTTATCTGTAACTTTTACCCCAAGCTATATCTTACAAACTTGATGTTAACCCTAACCTGAATTGAAACATAGCTTAACCCTAACCATAAACTCTAATCAAGAACCCCAACCATATCAGACCCTATCCCTAATTGTACCCTAAGCTTAATTAAGCTCTAGACCTAATTGAAACCCAACTCTAACCCAAACTCTATTTGGTCCAAACCCTCACTTTAACCCTAAACCTAATTGAACCATAACCCTCACCTTAACACTAACCTTAATTGAACCATAATCCTTATTAATCTCTAGCCCTAATTGAACCCCAACCCTAACCCAAACTCTATTTGTTCCTAACCCTAGATGAGTCCTAACCCTAACTCCAATGATTTCCATAACTTTTAGGTACCCAACCTATATTGTATAACCCTATTGTTAGCCTTAACCCTAATTGAAACTTAACATAACCCTGAGGGTATGTGTAGGATCATCATGGAAAAAATAGGCCCTTAAGTGGCAAAAAATTTAGAAAAATCATAGATAGGAAACTTGATGTAAAAATTTGAATAAGTTATCTATATTATTTCAAAAATATGTAACAATAGAATTTGTAGCAAATTGAATGTAGTTTCTAAAATACTAGGGTTTTTTTTTTTTAAATCTATTTAGTGAAAATTTGGAATTTCAATGTAGTAGTACCTAAATTTTAAGGAAAAAATAAGAAGTAGGTGTCTATCTCACCACCCTAACCACAATAAAATGATTATACTTTTTTTTATAAGATTTTAGATATAAGTAGAGGACTCATGTCCCGATGTGATGCATATTTTTTTGTAATTTTTTTCCAAGTAAATAATTAATTATAATTTTTTTATTAAAATTTTTAAAAAATATAAAAACTTGTATGTCTACCACCTTAACTCAGTCAAAAATTCATGAAATTCAATTTTATTTTTTTGAATCTCATAGTATGTGAAGCATAGAATGTGACACATGTTTCAAATTTGAAAAGTATGATACCATTTGAAAGTGGTAGATGTTTTTCAATCAACCTATCAATCAGGACTTTAGTCATAATTCAAATAGAAAATGAATAATAATTATTTATTAAATTCAATGTAAAGAATAATTTATGTTGGCAGAAAGCTGAGAATCTCCTTTAAAAACCCTTTTCGTTTCATCAATGTTAGGTAAAAAAAAAGTCATCAGCCATATGGGCTATCATATCACTTACATATTGCCACTTTTTGGCCCATCATGATCTTGCACATACCCCTAACCATAATTAAAATCTAATCAACATTCCTAATCCTATGATAACGTTATCCCTAATTGAACCCTAACTTTAATCAAACTCTAGCCTAGTGATTGAACCCCAACTCTAACCAAAACCATATTTCTTCCTAACCCTAACAATAACCTTTACCGCAACCTATATTGTATAACCCTAATGTTAATGCTAACCTAACCCTAACCAAAATTAAACCCTAATCAATAACCCTAGCCCTAACATAACCTTAACCCTAATTGAGCCCTTTTGAACCATAATCCCAATTGATCCCTAATCATAACCTTATTCCTAATTTAATCTTAATCCTAATTCATCCCTAACCCTAAATCTAACCTGACCCTATCTTTTATTGAACATCAACCCCTAATTGTAACCTTGACCTAAATCCAATCACCCTAACCCTAACTCCAAACATCATCTTAGAATTCTAATTGAACCATTACCCTAATTTTATGATAAAATTTAGTGTGCACTAATTTGTTAAATATAATTATGGTAGTTTTAATATATTAATTTGAAAACTTATTTTTGTGTAATAATAAATTTATTATATTTTCTTTGTATTTAATTTTATAATTTTAAATTTATTTTAGATGTGTACTTATTATAGGAATATTTTACATTAGATTGTATATCTATGTTGTATTTTTGTAAAATAATTTCTTTAATAAAGTCTTAAATCTAAAATATTTCTCTTGGAGATATAAATTATTTTTTAAAATAGAATATGGATGATTTTTTCTTTTTACAATTCTTTCATTTTTTAAAAATATTAAATATTTTTTTATGTGTAATAGTAAATTTAAGATGTTTCTTTTTTTATTTAGGTTTCTATTTTTTAATTTTAAATACATTAATTTAGAATTTTTAAAAAGAAGTTTCTAAAATTTAAAAAACTTAAGTATTAAAGAAATTTTCTCAAAAAGAAGTTTCTAAAATTTAGAAACTTATTTTTATGTCTAATGGATATATTTTTTAAGTATGAAAGAACTTTTCTCAAAAGGAATTTTCTAAATTTTAGAAACTTATTTTTGTTTCTAATGGACATGTCTTTTAAAAAGATCTTGGATATTTTATCTTTTAAGTATATTTATTTAGAAACTTACTTTTATACGAAATAGTGAAATTTAGAAACTTATTTTTATATCTAATAGAAATCTCTTTTAAAAAGATCTTGGATATTTTATTTATTAAGTATATTAACTTAGAAAATTACTTTTACATGAAATAGTGAATTTAAAATATAATTATATTTTAGTTATCATATTTTAAATGGACTTTTTAGTGATATTGAACTCATATAGATTTTGATGTTAGCCTTTATGTTATATGGAGAAGTTTTGAAATATGATATTTGAAATAAAAGAAAATTTGATAACCATTATTTCTATTTTTAACATCCATTTAAGCATGATTACCTTTAAAATTATATGCTATTTATGTGAAATAATTTAATGCACTCATATTGTATCCATATGTATTTAAATGTTAGATTATAATATATTTCACTTTGTAGATTATCATCATTTGATCATTGTAATTAAAAAAATTGATATAGTGTATAAGTTTTACGGCTTGTATTAGATGTATTTAACATCTATTATGATGTATTTAACAGTATTTAGTGACAACTAAAAAAAGTTTAAAAGATAGATTCTAACATTGATATTTAGTAATCTCCTTATATTTGATCATCATAATTTAAGAATTTTTTTTAAGTTGATTTTTCCATTGTTAATGAAATTCATAATTGATAGAGAAACCAACCCAAAAAACCATCTACAGAAAAATATTCACAAGAAACAAGAGAGACATGAGGCCATTTCACCAAATAAGGGGTGAAATAGATGAAATCTAATTTACAAATTGTACAAGGTTCCTTAAAAGGGAATAAAAAGTATGTGACAGGTGAGGAACTTCCTAGCACAGGAAAAACTACCCAATTTAATAAATGCAAAATTAATGAACTAATCTACCTAAGTTAAAACTTAAGTAAATATGAATTTACTCTAACACCGCCCTTAAGAGCAACTTAGGGAGAATGAATGAAGATAAAAATATGAAGATGCAGTATGGGTCTCGGCTACACAATCATGTTAGGTACCCATTTACAATGCAACAAAAGAAATCTCTCACAAGCGGAGAAAAGGAGAAAAACCCTGTGGGAAAAAACCCCTCTCCAAAAGAGAGAAAATAAAACAATAAAATGATGCATGGATGGAGGACTCAATCACATCTCCCAAGTGCTACATAAATCATGTATATACAATCAATTCCCCCCCCCCCCATAAGAGGGAAATAGAGAGACTATGTATCCCTCCCAATGTGTAATCACCTACAAAAATGGTAAGTGCCTGAAGAAAAAACATGATCCAGTGTCGACAAACAACTTGTCTCCCTTTCAAAAAAAAAAAAACCAAATACAAATGTGGGTATGCTTCCCAAAGAAGCATGAATATGTATGATTATTTCTTTGGAACTTGCTCATGTGTCACCAAGACCATAGAAAATGATTGTACGAACCAATCAAGAACATGCCCAATCACAATAGAAGGTGACAAAAAAGGTACCACTGGAAACTTATCCTAAACAATATCCAGAGACTAAAATGGGGTGACAATAGTTGGACCACAAATATCATCAAATAGGAGGGATATACCCTAAAATGTATCCAAATCTAAAATATGAGATTCTACGAAGAAAACAACCAATGTTCAACAAATACGAATCCCAATCAGGAAGACAATGAGATACAGGTGATGAATCACTAGATATGCACAATGAATCATGAACACAAAATGAATGGTCCTCTAGAACATGAATGATAGGAGCCTCAATCAATGACTTTGCACAATGAATCACTGAAGGAGAAGGTACAATAATTGTCTCTGATGGAGAAGAAGGATCATATGAAGAACCCTCTTCATCCTCATCTGAAGACTCAAAGTACTCCAAAACATCAAAATCCTGCATAGTAGTATGATCATAGAGTAGCTTGTCTAAAAAAAGAAGAGGCACATGAAAATTTGAAACAAGATCATCTGGGAATGGCTGAATATTAGGATATCCATGTATTTCCCAAATTTTATTCCAAATAGTATATGGACACTCAAATTTCTCAATAGCATCCAAAGTGGCATCATCAATATATATTGTAATAACTCCTAGGACGTGATCCCTTTTGTAATTCCATGCAAACTTCTTACTATCAGTATCAGGAAGGGGAACAAGATTATATAGGTATGGCAAAAGATGAATCCATCTCAAGTGCTTCAATATACCATCTCTCCATTGTGTATAATTTCCCCTTTCCAACATAAGCACAATAGGATGCAAAGAAAACCCCATAACCAACTATGAAAAATCTCCAAAACAATAGGACAGTAACCTTCAACAACAAATAGAAACTCCCAAAATACCACAAATGAAGGAAAAACCAATATTGAACTTCAATAGATTATTAAAAGCACCACCAAATAGAAAAATATGAGAAATTACTTAACCACTACAAAAGTGATGAAAATACCTTTCCATTGATATGTGGTTTGCAAAAAATGACATCCATTTGCAAAAGAGTTGCAAAAAAGAAAAAAAAGGGCCTATAAAGGCACTTTTGGAGCTCTCAGTCACACCATACAACCACCACGAGCAAGGGGGATAAAAATTGATCAGCCTCTCAGGGCAAAGGCAAGTGAACTCCAAATCATCAAGTTCAAGCAGAAGTCACAAATCACCATGTCCTCACACAAGACAAGAACAATTCACAATCATGTGAGACTTTCTCATAGTAAAGATAGGGACTACAAAGCTATATGAATAGTAAAAACTTACTCCACATTGCCAATGTGGGAAAAAAATGTGTATCCAAGTGAAAAAGAGGTGAAATTTTTTACACAAGCAAGAATGGAGGAAACCCTAGAATATTTAGGAAGAGACTTTATAAAAGTATAAAGTTTTTAAAAGTGATAGCCTCCAAATAGGAATCGCACCACCTTTAGGAAGAAAAAAACCTCCACCACAATTGAATGCCTGAGTGTAAAAAAAGGCCTTCAATAGGTTGCAAAAAATGTGCCTCCAATGCAAGAAATGGGGCCTACAAATTTGAAATGCCGATAAACAATTTAAAATGCCTCCAATCAACAAATTTTGCACCTGCAACAAGGGAAATTACTTTAGCAAAAAATATTCTCTTCAAACTAGAGTTTGTGGCATCCACTTGATTAAAATGCACAATCTAATGGAAAAAATGCTTTGCAGAGGATGCTACACCCTTTCAATTTTCCTTCTCAAAAAATTCTAACAGAGTGAATTAATTTTGTAGCACAAAATTTTCTCTAGTGCTCAACAAATCTTTTATTTTCCTACCAATGTTGCTCAACAAATGCATCTCAACCACCCGCTTCAATACAAAAAAGTTGCACAAAGGATTTTCAATAGAGAAAAAAAACATCCTCCTAATTCTTCATTTCTCCTATGCATTAACCCACATATTTTCCACTTCATTCTCTATATTTCACCATGGATTTCCCTCAACAAAGTAAAGAGCAGCGATGACTATGATCAAGAGAGATATAAATCACAGTGCTCCAAATTCAACACCACCTATGAATGTACAGGGCACAACCTCCACTCCAAACAACAAATGTGCACCTAAGAGAGGAAAAGTAAGCCTCAAGAAAAAAATAATGCCTTAGCAATTTAAATCATGCCCTCCAAAAGACTCACAACCTCTACAAACTGTACAACCCCAATCCAAATAAATATAACAAATAATAAATAAACATATTAGGAGATCATATGCAAGCAAGAACAAGGATTCCCCATGAAATCCATTAGAAAAGTTTTAAATAGGAAATAAAGCAAGAATGAAATGAAAGAACAAGAAAGTATGCTAAATCCTATTGAAAACAATGAAAACTCTTGATCCCATGGGGGAATCAGTGCAAATTTGATGTGAAAATTGGCCCTTTCCCAACTCCAATGATAGCTTTGATGATTTGATGAAGGTTGTGATCCAATTTGCCGAGGAGTGATGAGTGCTTCAAGACAAAAATCTGCATAACCTAGCTACAAATTCAAAAATATGGATGAAGATTGCTAAATATTTGAGCATAGTAAGTTTACTCAAATTGTGGATGATCAAATTCAATAGAGGAGCTCTCTATTTATAAATTGACAAGTTGAGGAGATGTCCCAAATAGAGCAACATGGGACTAAATTTCATCCTATGACAAAGTGCCACTTGTTAACATGTGAGTGGATGGAGGATGTGCAAATTTTGAAGATTGTGCCAATAAATACCAATATTTGAAATTTGAAATTGTTGAAATGACATGTAAGAGGGAAAGAAGGTGCATTGAATCCCACTTGGCTCAAGGTAAAAGGACTATGTAGGTGGAGTAAATGCCTTATTGGAAGGACAAAGTCCACTTGGATTTTGAATTCAAACTTTGAGGGATATTCCTTGAAAGATGCCTTGTTGAAGAAAATACAGATTTAAAAAATCAAATAACTCTATTTTCATGTGCAAGTGGCAAAAGATGGAGAATGAGACATGAGAAGAGATTAAATTAATAAAATTTAATTAATTTAATGAAGGGATTAAATGATGTGACCTATTTGAATTAAATTTGTGGATTTATTTAAATCAAATATGAGAAGAAATTGATAAAGGGCTAATTAAATAAGGACTTTTGATTTATTTAATTAAAAGAGATGGTGTTAGATTAAACTAAATAAGGTTTTAATTTATTTAATTTAATAGGTAGACTTTAGAGATTTAATCAAATAAAATTAATTATTTAATTAAATAGGGATAATTAGATCAGACTGGTTAATTTAATTATTGAGAAAGGATGACTTAATTAGATAATTGATTTATTTAATTAAGAGAGGGATATTGATGAGTTTAATCAGATAAAGGCATTTGATTAAATGGTTAGACCAAAGGATGAACTAATTTTAGTGGTCAGGATCAGATGTCTAATGTCAATCAATACATTTTACGTGTCTATGTTTTGCCCCTCTTTGAAGCAATGCACTCATTGTGTTGATTCAAAGAATAAACGGTCTTGATCAAAAGCCATTTTTTTTTTCTTTTTCAAAATCTTGCCTCACTGCTATCTAACAAGAGAAAACATGCAACTATATTGCCCCCTCGAGAGATTGGATGAAAATTTTAATTTTTGGGTGATCTCATGAAAAAAAGAGGACAAGGTGCCCAACAGGTCCAAAAAGGCTCCAAGAGGTGAAATACATGTCTAAACACAATAAAATGATGTAAAATAGGCCTCAACTAGACAAAAACAAGTTCAAGAGTTCAAAACCCTAGCACGATAGTCAAACAAGGTAAAAAAACCCTAATTTTTAGGGTTAAAAGGGGCGAAGTGGTCACTTTCAATTCATTTTCACACATAACCCTTTAGCAATTTCTGAGATTTGAGCTCTGACATTCTAACGAGATGGCACAATGACAACTCCCGATGCACATTTTTGACTGAGTCTAGACATACCAGTGACCACCCAGCATTGGGGCACTTGTAAGTGATCCTTTAGCTTTGTTTCTCATTTTTCAGATTCATTTAATGTTTTTAAACTTAGTTCTTCCATAGCGACACTATATAGCGCTGCTCAAATTTCAAAGTGCACCACTTGGAGGTCAAACTGGCTCACCATAATTAAAGTGCACTGTGGCAGTGGAGTTTGGAGTTTGGAAACAAAATTCAAACTACAACGCTTTTTCTCGTCCAGCGGGGGCATTTCAATGTGCAACGTGGCAGTGTGGCAATGCAATTTTAGACTTCACTCTTGCCAAACTATGCCACTTTTGAGAAAAGTGTACCGCGACAGTTCGTTTTCAAAGTTTGGCACTCTAGTGTCGCAGTTTGCAACTTTCAAACTATGATGCCTTCACAGATAGTGACGTTGGGTTAGTTTTTTGGATGTTTGAGATGAAATTTCGCAAAATTTTTAACATGGTGACCCTTCCTGATGCAGGATGTGGCGAGAGAGCTCTATTCTTTGAAGCACAGATCATGGGAGATCTTCGGTTACCTGTGAGACCTTAGCGATAGGGATCAGGATCGACTAGGGGACATGGGACTGTGGTACATTGCATTTGAAATGTCTGTGCATACCCACCTTGGGATTATGTTAGCGCTTTTTGAGAGATGGCACAGTGAGACCTTGTCCTGCTACCTTCCTACTAGCGAGGCTACCGTCACCCTGGAGGACGTGTGGTGGATCCTCAGATTGCCAATTCATGGGCAGCATGTTATTTACGACATGGATGCTAGATGGGATGCCTATCACACATTCCTCGCTAGAGAGGATGTTATCTATTGTGAGGGTCAGATAGAGCTTGAACATCATAGGGATTTGACCTCTCGCTTCTACTTGGTGGTTGTGGCTATTATTTCAGGTCTTGTTTCCCTAGATCGGTGAGGCTGATATTTCAGTCCTGGTTAGGGACTCTGCTGGGAGTGGATGGTGATGCATGGCACACTAGTTCACTTTGCTTGGGGGGTTGTTCTTCTAGCTTCACTCTACAGAGACTTACACGATTATGTCTACCTTGATGACAGAGCACTCAAAATAGGTTTTACACTTCTCCATGTGTGAGTGTGAGAGCACATCATTGTTCTTTGACTGTGAGTTGTTGTAGTGCGAGTGGGGCCTAATGATCCCGTAGTGTGGCATTACAGAGGTGGTGTGTCCTTTACACACATAGGTGAGCATGAGATTCCTCACTAGAGGATGGTCCTAAATGAGATGTAGGTTTTCACATGGCACCCATACCTTGGTCGCCTTGGATGGGCCAATGAATCCCAGTAGATCTTCTTTGTCTATAAAGACTGCTTTATGTAGGGGTGAGAGCATACTATGGTGGAGAGATACCTGCTAGGGTGCATCCAGTGCCAGTTCAGTGAGGCACAGGACTAGCCAAATGAAGATTGCATGGCCATATTTGCTCGCACTATATCACAAGGTTCATGGGGGTGATACATTCCTACCTCCGAGGCCATATATAGCTTCAGATAGTTGGTGGCCCAACCTTGGGTTTATGTTCGGGGACCTATGGATCCAAGGGTTAATCATACCTATAGAGATTGGTTTTGGCCACCCCTATAGTTGAAATTTCTAGGAGCACCCTCTTCTCAGTGGAGGTTGAGGGGCAGAGGGGGAGGATGAGGATGGAGAGATGGTGATCGACAAGATCAGTCAGTCAGGGTCCCAACTTAGCTAGTCCAGGCTGATGTTCAGATGCAGGACCAGGAATAGGTTCCAGCCAAGCAACAGGATTAGGAAAATGCACCACCATGAGCTGAGGGTGAGGGTTAGCCTCATGTGCAGCCCACATGACCACAACCAATAGGGCAGCCAAATCCTTGAGATGCATTGATTGCACAACTACAGGCGCAGGTTCAAACCTTGACAACAGAGAGTGATAAAGCCATGGCCAAGAGGGACTAGGCTATTTTGTAGAGACAAGCCATAGAGCTACAGGCAGCCGCAGAGATGGGCTAGAGATAGTAGCTGGAGACCGTGGTAGCCTTCTCCTCTCAAAGCATAGTGCCTCTTCAATCTTATAGGGAGGCCATTCGGGAGGCCGACTATTATCACATGCACTATCATCAGTCTGTACCTAGAGCAAAGTGGGCCCTAGATTACTCGCAGTGGACTAGCCATAGACCAGTAGAGGATCATGTTGATAGAGGTGAGCTCAATAAACAGGAGGGTTAGGCTTCATTTTGATAGAGACATCATTTTTTCGTGCCATATGGGCTCATTTTTTATAGCCCCCTGGGCCTTTTTGTACTTATTAATAGACATGTACAATGATCCCATTATTTTGTATTATGACAGTTACCCGATGATGATATATATGTGAGATGATGATGTTGATATGATGTGATGTGTATCATTTATTTATGCATTTTATGGATGGTTATACTTCTATATGGTATGCAATCATGTTATGATGTTATGTGATGTATTTATGGATGCATTTCTTGTGTTGTGGTATGCATTATGTGGTGGTTATGCAACTAATAGATCTATGTTATGCCTTTTAATAAATGACATATATGCAAATGTGATATGTGATATGGATGGATGATGATTTATATTTTGTTGATGATGTATGATGCAATGTGATTTATGTATGTTGATGCAAATCATATGATATGTGATATGAGATGGATGATGTAAAATGAAAAAATGATATGGAGATGATTTATGGTGTATATGTGTAATGATATGTGAATTATGATTATAAATACTTTTATAAAATGATTATGAATGGATGTATTCTTTCAATGTAATGGATTTTTATGTTGTTATTATGCTTTGAATGCTTATAATGGTATGAAATGATTTATCCAATGAAAGGAAAAAATGATTGCTACATGGTTATTTATGAGGTTTTCTATAACTAATGGATGATATGAATGTTTTTATGTATGGTGCAATGTGAATGCAATGGTCGTGTTTTATATGATATGTATTGATGATGTAAATGAGTTGGTTTTAAGATGTTGAGAATAACAAACAAATATATATTATCCTAAAAGTGTTAAATGATTGTGAGATGTATGTGATGCATTTATTGTGATGTGATGTAATATATGAAATGATATGTTAATGATAATTATAATGTGAGAGATGTCTTTATGATGTTCATGTGATGTGAATATGTATGCATATAATGCAATGGATTATCTATAATGCTTATGTACCTATTATGTTTGACTATGTAGTATATGGTAGTATGATATTATTATGAAATGAATGTTATGTGATGGTTTATGTGATGAATGCAAATGTGATGGAAAATGGATGTAATGTGATGAGAAACGGATGTGCCTATTGATGAGAAATTCTTATAATAACACCTTTATATGATGATGAAGATTCAATGCCTATGTTTCCTACATGATATGTTTATGCAATATGCTATCAATTTGTGTATGTAGGATTGATGATGATGAATAACTGTCATAGTACCTTATTAGCATGATGAGCAAGAAGGGATGAAAGAAGAGAGGACATTCCAACAAGACATAACATGATGAATATATGCAAATGATGATGACTACTTGTCGAGGAGTTCGGATTTTTAAAGGGCCAATTTCCTTATATTTGATAACTCACATGGTATGATGCATCAAGATATAGAAAACTAGGATGGCATTGTACCTAGTGTGATGGAATTTGACTTGAAAAATTGATAGGAGTATTCTTGTTCACACCTGACATACGAAAACCTTGCTAGAATGCACTTTAGAAGCTTCAAGCATCTCAGACAAAAAAATGGAAATGTATAAGCTATCAATTCAATCGTTAACAAGCTATCCAAAACATCTTCCATACATTTCGAACAAAGCAAGTATTCACCAAGTTATTTTACAAGAACGTCTAACACGCATAGCAGACAAAATATAATGATTGTTGCCCCATTCCTATCTCTCTAAATCCATTTGTTCGGATATGATCGAGAGGTCCTTGGAATGAGCACACTAAGATAAGTCCAAAGACAAAGACAAACTAGACAAACAAGCTAATGTTCTTCAATACTGCTAACCAAAAGGAAGTTTTTTTTCAAGGATAAGAATCAAAACTATTGCCAAAAGATAATGCCGATTGTAGGAAGGATACATCCTAGGACATGTTAGTGGATGGAAGCACATCATTTCATTTATTCAAAGTGTTTTTTCTAATAAATAATGAAGGTTGTAGGAAGGATACATCCTAGGACATGATGTTATCAGATGATTGAAGTGTGATTGACTGGATGATGGGCTATTGACACAAAGAGTTGACCAACTTGTTTACATACTGACTTAGACCTGAGACTTGATGTTTTTAGTTTTTAGTTTTCACTTGCTAGACCTGTTTCCAACTGCTTCACCAAAGGTTGAGGATGATGATCATTTATTATGAGTGATGTTATTGCAGGTGTAAGTGAGCTGAGGTGGATGGATTTTTTGAAATATTTGGATGTTTTTGACATTTTGCAATGTTTTGAGGCTGTTTTTGGTATTTTTGAGATTTTGTAAATGTTTTGATTTTCAATTTTCCAATATTTTGGGGTTTTCTGAGATTTTTACCAAGAGACCAACCTAAGGACCTATTCTAGGGGCCTCAGGGGCTGATCAACAGATTATCCTTGCCTACCTTATACACATAGAGACCACGTAGATTGACTGATGACTTGACTGATTTACAGATGAAGATATACATGATGACATGCCAATTTATTATGATATACTCCTAAAGGATTGATCTAAGCATCTCGGGGGATGATCAAAGATCAACCTTGCCTACATTCAAGGCTCAATCACCCGTAGTTTGACAATATGATTTTTTTTAACTTTCTAATTGACTTTTTGACCTATTTTTGGATTTTGATATGTTTTGAATATTTTTGAATTTTTGGTGATTTTTTTATGTTTTTGGATTTTTTGATGTTTTGATGTTTTTGAATTTTTGGTGATTTTAGGACTTCAAGAATACACATAGATATGATCTGATAATAACATGCCCCTAGCATGATGTAATAGACTACTCCAATAAAGGCATGACAAACTGAGCTTGGGAATGGGCCGAGTAGTACTAGGAAGGATCATGATACGAACAACAAACCAAGCTATGGTGTAGATGTCAAATGGATGGGTGATGGATGGGGATCTAAATGTGATGGATGATGGAAACATAATGGATGGATGATGTTGAACAAGCTATGAAGATCTTGGTGGATGGAAAGTGCTTATTTACACAAGGCACCTATTTGTGAGGTTTTCACCAAGGTACTTGTCTAAAGTGCCACAAAAGTGGTTTTCACTAGAGGACAACTTTTCTCTTTATTATTTTTAATCCTTTTTATTTATTTTTTTTGGATTTTTTGCCTCTTTTTTTTGTTGTCACCAGGTATGTGTAGGATCATGATGGGCCAAAAAGTGGCAATATGATGGGTATGTTCCTGATGAATTTTTTTTACCCAAAATTGATGAAATGAAAAGGGTTTTTAAAGGATATTCTCAACTTTCCACCAATATAAATTATGCTTTACTTTGAATTTAATAAGTAATTATTATTCTTTTTAATTCAAATTATGACTAAAGTCTTGATTGATAGACTGATTGAAAAAATCTATAGCTTTCAAATGGTATCACATTTTTTGAATCCAAAACATGCATCCAATTCTATGCTTCACATACTATAGGATTAAAAAAAATAATGAATTTCATGAATTTTTGACCAAGTTAACGTTTTCAAACATATGAGTTTTTTATATTTTTAAAATTGTAATAAAAAATTCATAATTCATTTTACTTAGAAAAAAATATGCATCACATCGGGACATGAGTCCTCTACTTATGTATAAAATATTATAAGAAAATATTATCATTTTACTATGGTTAGGGTGGCCAGACAGACACCTACTTATTTTTTCCCTGAAATTTAAGTAGTACTCCATTGAAATTTCAAATTTTCACCAAATAGATTTTATTTTTTTAAAACAAACTTAGAAGTTTAGAAACTACATTCAATTTTCTACAGATTCTATTCTTACATATTTGTGAAATAATATAGATAACTTATTCAAATTTTTATTTCAAGTTGCCTAACTCTAATTTTTTTGATTTTTTTGCTACTTAAGGGCCTATTTTTTCCATGATGATCTTGCACATACCCCACCAAGATGCTTTTTTTATAGGTTTTTTCCAAGGTAATTTTTTCTTCAAGACATTTTCTATTATTTTTGAATTTTTTTGGTTCTATACCTTGAAATATTATACATAAAAATTTTTGAGATGAGAGTTGTTCATGGCCTCTTGCAAAGGTTCCCCTTCAGGTGTTGATAACTGATATGCTCCTGACTTATAGCTTGCTATGATAAAAAATGGTCCCAACCAATTGGGTTCAAATTTTCCTTTGCTATTTGAATTTGGGACATTCTTCTAATTCTCCTTTAGTACCAGTTCTTTGACTTGGAAAGTCCTACTTTTTATTTTCTTGTTATAGCTCCTCTTGAGTTTGTTTTGATAGACTTACAAATGATTTAAAGCATCTACACACTGCTCACCCAATAGGTCCTACTCATTCAGTCTTGATACTTGATACTCTTCATCCATGATGAGGTTTTGCAATGATATTCTTAGTGACAAGAGCTCGATCTCAATGGGGAGTACTGCTTCCGATCCATAGACCAAGGAGAAGGGGGTTGCATCGGTGGGTGTGTGGATGCTGGTTCGATAGGCCCAGAGGGCGAGATTGAGCTGTAGATGCCAGTCATGACCTACGTCATTGATTTTTTTATTGAGGATCTTTAAAATGGATTTATTTGTGGCTTTTGTTTGGCCATTTCCTTGGGGATAGTATGAGGTGGAGAAGTGATGTTGGATTTTGAATTTTTCACACAAGTTGTAGAAATCTTGATTCTTGAATGGTGTCCCATTATCTAGGATAATAACTTAGGGAACACCATATCGACAAATGAGATAGTTTGGGATGAACTTTGATAATTGCTTCTCAATTATGTATGTCATGGGTATAGCTTCCACCCATTTGGTAAAGTACTTCGTGGTAGTTATGATGAACATGTGGCCATTAGATGACGTCGGACTAAATTTTCCAATGAGATTGAGTCCCCATTGTGAAACAAGCCCTGGTGTGATGATGGGATGAAGTTATTGAGTTGGAGCATGGATGAGGTCCCCATGCTATAGACATTATTGACACCTTTTGGCGTAGTCATGTGCCTCTCTTTCCATTGTAGGCCAATAATACCCCATCCTCAACAATTTATTGGCTAGGGTCATTCCAATCAAGTGTGAACCACATATATTGTTATGTACTTATGTTAAAGTGGTTAATTCCTCCTCAATGTTTAAACCTCATAATAGGGTTCCTTCTATGCTCCTACGGTACATGGTATCTCCTAGGATGATGAATCAGGATGTCCTTTTAACAAAGGTTTGTTTTAAGGTTAAGGGTAATTCAATACGTATGATGCCCATCCGTAGGTAGGTATAAATGTCATGGTACTAGGGATCACCAGGACCAATGATTTCACACACAAATTTTGATTTTGGTACCTCAAATGCATGCACAAGAAGCTACTCTAACAAGAATTTAGATTTTGGAACATTATGAGGAATATCCAGTATCTAATCATTGCCATGGCATCTACTGCTCTATTTTTTTTCTAGGAATCTACTCAAATGTGATCTCGATAAAGGATTCCTTGAGAGTCTCCACTAGTTTCTTGTATGGAGTGAGATTATCATCCTTAGTCTAGTACTCACTGTTCACTTGGTTTATTATCAGTTGGGAGTCTCCATATACTCTAAGGGCCATGATGTTCCACTGTACTGCTATTCTGAGGCCTATGGTTAAAGCCTCATATTTTGCAATGTTGCTGGTGTAGGGGAATGCCAATTTATATGAACTAGGTATATAGTCCTCTTATGGGGTGATAAAGAAGACACTAGTTCCTAATCCATGTTGCGTGTATGAGCCATCAAAGTAAAGTTTCCAGTGGTCAGTTGTGTTGAGATTGAAGAGGGATTCATCCAGAAACTCTCAGATGAGAGGATTCTCTAAATAGATTGGTGCTTCTGCAAGCTGATCTGTGATGACTTGGCCTTTAATTACCATTTGTTCCACATATTCAATGTCATACTTTGATAGTATCATGACCCATTTAGCCATCCTTCTAGTGAGCATTACTTTTGACAGTAAGTACTTGAGAGGGTTAATTTTGGCGATAAGTTTTATTTTGTGAGCCAACATGCAATGTTTGAATTTATACAACACAAACACTACTACTAAACATGATTTCTCAATGAATGAGTATTTTAACTCATGTCCAACCATTGTTTTGTTGATATAATAGATGGTCGTTTCTGTTCCATTTTCATCTTGTTGAGCTCGAAGAGATCCAAGGGATGTTGTTATTGCTAACACAGATAATTAATGGCTTTCCTGGGATTGGTGGTATTAGAACAAGTGGTGTAAGTAGATATTATTTGATCTTATTGAAGGCTTCTTCACACTTTTTATCCCACTTGTATGCTACTCCCTTGTGAAGTAGGTGAGAATATGGATTATGTTTATCTGCCAGCTGTGCTATGAACCTTTAGATGGACTGAAGCCTGACTTGGAGACATCTCAATTGTTTCAATGTTTTAAGTTCCTCCATCTCAATGATTGCTTTTACCTTTGCTGGATCTACCTCAATACCTCTCATTGACACTATGTGTCCTAGAAAATTTCCTTATTGTATGCCAAAGACTCACTTGTTTGGATTTAATAGGACCTTGCATTCTTCTAGCCTATGAAAAATGCACTTAGGGTTGCTATGTGATTCTTCCTTTTTCTAGATTTGGCTAGTATTTCATCGAAATAATCTTCGACATTTTTATGGATCATGTTGTGGAACATTAAGGTCATGGCTCTTTGGTATGTTTCTCCTACATTCTTCAAGCCGAATGGAATCATATTCCAGTAGTAAGTCTGCCATGGACAAGTGAAGGCCATTTTGTGTTGGTTTTCTTTAGGAATCATTATCTAGTTATATCCTGAGAAACCATCCATCAAGGAAAGCATTTTTTGTCCCCGTATCATGTTTATGATCATGTCAATGTTGGGAAATGGGAAATCATCTTCTGAAAAATGTCTTGTTTAAGTCCCTAAAATTTGTGTAGATTCTAATGGCCCCATCGAGTTTTGAGATGGGAACTAGGTTTGACACCCATTTTGGATAATCTATCGGTCGAATGAATCATGTGTGTAATAGCTTCTTTAGTTCCATTTTGACTAGTAGGGAGATTTGAGGGTGCATTTTCCTAAGATTTTGTCTAACATGATTTGCTTCATAGTATACTGCTAGGTGATGAACTATAATTTTTGGATCGAGCCCTGGCATGTCTATGTAGCTCCATGCAAAGTTAGCTTGTATTTCTCTCAAGAAGGCTACTAGGAGTTCTTGTTCTTTTGATAGTAACGATTCTACATAGAATGTGATGTGTGGGGTCTCCTTTGTTCCTAGATTAACTAGATTTCACTTTTTTGCTAGGATTGGTAATTTTTCTTGATGAAGAGCTCTAAAAGGAAGATTGAATCCCCCATCCTTAGGCACCTCAGAGAGTTTTTCACCATTGGATGCATCCTTTCTTTTTACTTTTTTCGTATCAGAGATTGCCACAGTGTGGTTTTCACTCAAGGGCTTCGATATTATTCTTAATTTCTCACTTTTGTGACTGAGGGATTCAATCATTTCCCTATAATAGGCCTATGTATCTAGCTCAATGATGAACCTTGCTTTGTGATCCCCACATGGAATGTTATCCCATAGTCCCATGAATTCTAAGAGCGCCTCATTTTTTTGAAATGTGTCAAGAATTGGTGGTCCTCGTTGTTCATAATTGATGAGTTGGGGGTATATTAGACATATTTCATGATTTTGATGGCCTAACTCAAAGGATAAGGTGCTAACCATGATAAGAGTGGTATCCTAATAAGCCTAGGTAGGTTGGTTATGGGATCCTTATCATCAGAACTACTACAGACATCAATTATGTCAAATGTAAAGTTGTCTAGGACATGACCTATAGATACGAGTAAGCGAAGTTCAGTTGTGGATAGCTGAGGAGGATTATTGACCTTTCTAATTGGAGGAATTTCGGCCACATATGGTTATACTCGGAGGAGTATGTCCAAGGCCAATATTTCTCATTTGCATCTATGGAATGATAGGTATTATAAGCCCATTGTCATTTTGTCCAAATCTCTGGTTTCCATCATAGCCCATTGTGAGCATCATTTGCAAACCTTTGCTTCTATCATCCATTGGTAGATTGGTTGCTAGTCTATCATCTTGGTATAGGAGATGAGATGGGTCCTCCTCTATGATTTCTCATCCAAGATCTCCCCAAATTATGAAGTTGGGATAGTCTTCAGGAGATGTTTGAGATGTGGAGGCTTCATTTGATTTCAAACATCCTTGTAATTTTGGAGATTGTGGTAACTCTCCTACCACAAAAGAATTTTTGGGAATTATGTAGTTTCTGCAACCATTATCTTGGATGATGAGTTTGATATCAGAGATGGTGGGGATGGTGGGAGTGGTGGGTGTCTCTATTACATAAGTGGATATGAGAGTGGTTGGATCAATGTACGGTGTTGATGGGCTTTCATCATTTTTAGGTACTTGAGGGATTTTGTAGTATTTTGCCTCAAGGTTCTTGCAGTAGGAGAATGGTTCAGGATCTCCATGGATGGTGATCTCTTGTCCTTCATATGTGAATTTGACACATTTATGGAAAGTTGATGCTACCACTTGCATTGCATTAATCCATGGATGTCCTAGGAGAATGTTATATGGTATGTCAAGGTCTAGGACCTGACAGGTAGTTTCCATGATAGTTGGCCCTACTTGAATAGGGATTATGATTATTCCTTGGAACACTCTTTCCTAATCATCATATGCGCTGATTGTAATACCATTTCCTTATTCTATGGAATCCTCTGAGATTTTTAATTGCTTAATGATTTTTAGGGAGAAAATATTCAAGCCTGCACATCCATCCACCAAGACTCAGTTGAATTTACTTTTTTGCACTAGGATCTCTAAATAGAGTGCACGGTTATGGGATGGTTGAGCGAGAAAGTCCTGATCAGAGAATGTAAGGAGATTCAGGGTAAGGATATTTCTGACCATAGCTTGGAATTGTTCCACATCAAGATTTGTAGGGATAGTGGAGGAAGCCAATGCTTCCTCAAGGATTTTCTTGTGGGCAGATGAGATTTTTAATAACTCCATGATGGATATTTGTGTTGGCGTTCTTTTAGCTAATCAAGGAAATTGTAGCCATTGGGAATGGATCTTGAATTGGACATGAAAGTTCTATTTGGTTGAGATGATCCTGCGATAGTAACTTTTCTGCCTCTTGTGGTGACTCCATAATTAGCTTGATTTCCTTGGATAGTGATTACTATGTAGTATTCATCTAGGGAGGTGATGATAGTTTCATACACATGATTTACATTTGTGAGGGTGCCTTTCCCCTTATTAGTGTTATTGTTCCCTTTATTGTTATGGTTAGGCATCAGATTCATGTATATTTTAAGGTTCTAGTTTCCTGTTGGCTGCTCCACATTTATGATTCCTTGATCAATAAGGTCTTGGACTATGTTCTTTAGTCTCATGCAGTTGTTCATGGTGTGCCCTTTGATTTTGTGGAAATTGCAGAGTTGATTTTCGTTGTACCAAGGAGGTTTAACATTTGGTTCTTGGTATTTCTCGTAGGTGGGAATCTTGATGAGTTTTTCATTTAGTAATTTCTTCATGATGATTTCAAATGGTTCCCTGACAGTAGTGTACTTTCACTTCGTGAAGTAATTTTTTCACTGGGGAGGTCCTCTTTGGTCATTGATATTATTGATTGCTTGGTTTTTTGGTTGTTGTGTTGTGTTTTCTCGATGATGGTTTTTGATTTGTTGTTGAGGTGCGCATGTATTTTTCTGAGGGACCCTAATGACAACTTTGGCATCGACAACACCATTGTTGGTAATATTTTTGCTTCTTTCCCATGTGTGGGGTTTTTCATTGTAATTTGTAGGTGGGTGATTATTCTATTGTTCAGGATATGAAGTTGATCCTCCCAGTTGTGTAATAAGGGCTCGTTCGATGCTGAGCACCTTGGAAATCAATTGATCATATGTGGTGATCCCTTGTACCTTGATATGGAATGCCAAGAGGTCCTCAAGGTTGGATATGATGGTGCACACTTGTTGTTTCTTGGGCATGACCCATTTACTGTGATTGGCCTTGGATTGCCATCATTGTAGGAATGAAGTGAATGATTCATTCTTACCTTGTTTCAAAGCTAAAAGCTCCTCAAGAATAACATCCATGGAAATATTGCATGCATATTTTTTGATGAAAGCATCTATGATTTCTTGGAATGTCTTGATGCTTGTGGGTAGGCAAGAGAACCATTCCATGGTGTGGCCAGCCAAACTCCTAGGAAATAGTCACATCAGAAAGGTATCATCATATGCAAGTTACATGCAATGAACTTGGAATTCCCTAATGTGATCTTCAGGGTTTCTCATCCCATGATACTTATCAAATTTGGGGATCTCAAATCCCTTCAGAAATGGTTTCATCACAAGGCTCTTATTGAATGGATAAGGACACAAGTTACTAGATGTTCTTGTGGTTCGCCCTAATTAAAGGTCAAGCACTTGTTGCGAGAGTAACCTAATTTGTGTTGTCACATCGTTTTCCAGATCTGGATGTGGTATGAAAGTGTTCTGAGGTGGTTCATTGGTGGAAGTGATGGGTGGATTGGTTGATGGTATTTGCACATTTTCTTGAGCCATGTATGCTTGCACTTGCTGCTATATAAACAATGCTTGTTGTTGGTCTTTTTGTTATTGCACTAGGATTGCCTATTATTGTACTTGTTGTTGCACCAACAATGCTTGTTGTCGGGCTGCTAATTGGGCTACTTCTTGCTGCTCTTGGTATTTTTTTATTGCTTTTTGATATGCTTGTAGCTGTGTTGCTTGTTTTTGTGCAAGATATTGCACTTGTGCTTTTGCTTGTTGTGCTTGATATTAAGCGTGTGCTTGAGCTAGAGCTTGTGCTTGGGATTGGGCTTGTGCCACTTGTTGTTGCAGTAAGAGTTGAGCTTGAGCAGACTTTTTTGCTTGTAGTGCACCTTGGGATGCTTGAGCAGCTTGTGTAGCTTGAACGGCTTGGTAAGCAGCTAGTTGTGCAGCTTGCTGAGCAACTAGTTGCGTGGCTATTTTCTTATGTACTTGTAGGAATGCCTTTTGATAAGCAGCTTGTTGAGCAGCTTGCAATGCCATACTATATTGGATGGATATATTGGGGATTAGTGGTGGTGGAGGTGGAGGTGGATTTAGAATGGTGCTTGTGATGGTGGTGAGAGGTGATGTCGTGTTGGTGTTTTGAACTACGCAAAGGAATGCCCTTACCTATTGTGTTGAGTAGTAGATGGTGCGATTGATGTAGTGGGTCCTTGAGAGACCATGTTTTGAGATGTTAGGGGGGTGGTTGATGATGTTGTGATTGCTTGTGTAGTTCTCATTTATTGTTGTGATGTTGATGACAAGCTTTGAGAGTTTGGTGTGATGTTTTGATTAATGTTCAGGATGTTGGTTTGATTTTGATTGATATTTGGTAAAGGTGGAAGCAAAAAGCAAGGTAGTGGTGTGGATAATGGTGGAAATAGTGGAAGAGGTGAAAATGTGAGGGATGTGATCTTTTGAGAAAATGGTGCAATTTTGAAAATGCCCCCCTGATATGAATATGTCACCCTCTCCTTGTGAGTTTATGGGGAGAGAGGTTTGGGATGTTGCGGGAAAGGATAATGATGATGGATCATTAGGATCATGGCAAGTGAGAGGAGCATACTTATGTAATGGGTTTTTGGGTATGTTTTGTTCCAAGATGGTGTTTGCATCCAAGTCTTGATTATTGACAAGGGGGTGTGTTTGAATGGCATTAAGAAATGCACTTCCCTTATTAACATTAGGTTGAGTTGGGAAAAAGGATGTGATTTGTGGGATGTTTTGAGTGATGCTTTGTGATGGGGATGTAGATGAGATGGGGAGTGTGGATGAAATTAGAGGCATGAACTCTAAATATGATTTCACTATAGAGCTCACGTCAAAATTAGAAGGTAGTTTTGCCCCTTTTTTTGCTAGTTCGAGCATGTATAGTGAAGGGTTAACTCTCATCATGATATTGATGATCTTATGGTTCTCTATATTTTGGATCATTTTGGTGATTTCCTCATGTGAAATACCAAAGGTAAGATCTTCTTCTTGGTTTTCCTCTTGTGGATTTTGTGATGATGAGAGAAAGTTAGTTAAAGGATTTCTTGATTTAACAGGATTCATTTCGGAGTTCATTCAGCTTAGGTCACTTGAAGTGGGTGTTTCTTTGTTGGCTTCCATGTTATTCTTGTGTTGAGATCTAGTATGCATCATAAAATAGGGATCAATTTTGAAGAATATAGGAGATCAATCTCTACTTCTTTTGGGTTGATCTAACTTTACGTACAAAAGAGAAATTTTTAGGATGGTTCCAAGATCAAAGGATGATAATGATATGGATGAAAGATGGATGTTTAATGGATGATTGTATCTCTTTGAGAAAATATTGAAGGGTATGTTAAAAATTTTAGGACTTTGATTTAAGATTGATTAGTTTTGGATTTTTGGATTATGGCGAACTCATGAAATCTAAGAGGTTTAGATGTTGTCCTAGAGTTAAATCATTCACAAGATGATAATTTGTCTAGGTTTGAGTAGAAGGATTCATCTAAACACTCCTATCCAAAAAAGATGATTTTGATAATTAACTCCTAAATCCTAAGATGTTTGGATTTTTTATCAAGGGATAAATTTGTTCCCAAGTTTTGATAATTTGATCAAATATGTAGAGAAGGATGCATCTACACACATTTAATCAAACCAAGTGATTTTGGATTGATTTCAAATGATTTTCCCAAAGTTTAACATAAAGGATTTTTCCAAGATTCTCAAAGAGTTGTTGATGAGATGATATTGGTTTCAATTTTCAAAGATGGATGAGGGTTTGATTTTGATCCTATGATGTACCTAAAGAGATACTTGTTTACTAGACCTCAGTATTGAAGAACATACAATACTTCTAAGGACCTATATAACTAAGAAGTGGTTCAAATTGGGTATACATTTCTGGATTGTTCAAAGGAATGATTCTATAAAATCTTATGATTTTTTTGCTTATCTTGATATGTTTCATTTGATTGCACTTTCTAATGTACTTCTTGATGACTTTTCGAGTGTGGCTCCTAAATTTTGAACTTTGACTCAAGGAATTTTGTTTTGGGATTTTGAATTTCTTGGAAATCATGAGGTTTCAACACATGTGAGAGCCAAATTTTTAATCTTCGCTTAGTGAATTTGTTTTACTAAAAACACTTCTTTGATTAGGATTCCAAACTAGACATCCAATGTCTTAATTTCTTCGAATCCCACAAAGTATGTTATGTGGAAATTTGACAAATTCAAGGCAAGGGTTACCTATTGTTTAACTTTAGTAGGAAAATTGGGATGTAACTCCAAGTGTTTAGAAACATCTAAGGATGTGAATCCCAAGGGAAAGCAATAATACATGAACTTGGTCAATGGTATTCTCCTCCTAAAGGGTTTTGAAGTTTTGATGATGATGTTTAAGTGTTTGTTTCCAAATGTTTTCAAATAAAAAAGTGTTTTGTAACCAAGAGAAATTACAACCTTATGGCTATGAAAGATAATATTTGTTGAGTCCCCACTTGGACAAGTCTAGCTATGCTTATCTATAGTGAATGGTTAGATGTTTGACCCCACTGGCTCCCCTCCATGACACTCACTTATATAGGGTAGCCAAGCATTAACACCCATGAAACTCCCATGGCATACTTTCCATTTCTATTAAAGATCGTAAAAGTGTGGGGTGGCTTCAAAATGACTGTTCTTGCACCAACAAATAGATCAAGGATTTTGGCAATTCTAAAACAAGGGCTGTATTTCAGAATTTCCGTTCATAGGAGTTGACACAATGTGGCGAGAGACCATTGCTCCCCTTCTTGTCAGAGCCAACTATGTGATATTGGCATTTATTCCAATACCCACATTTATATCCTAACTAGAAATACTCTTGGGCTCAGAGTGTTACTGGTTGAGTCATTCCCTTGGGTGAGTACTTTTTTCCCAAGGTAGGCCCTCTAAGATAAACAATAACAAGTAAATGTATTCATAGTTTGATCAAACTTCATTTAGAAAAAAAAGGAGAACACATGCAATAGATTTACTCACACTCACACAATTTGTTCAATTTTAAACCCAAATCAAAGTGTGTATGGGAAATTATTTATGCAACTTAATGTAACCAAAAACCTTTTGATTCTCAAGATCGCTGTGAGGCACAAGAGAAGGGAATAACTCTTTTGATGATATTACTTTGTGTACATAATTTCAAAACAATGTAAACACTTTTTTATTTTAGATCCTTAAAGAAAAAGTGAATTGATTTTGAAGCACCAAAGTAAGTGTGACAATTTTCCTTGTTACATTTTTTAATCCCAAAACAAACTTTAGTAAATTGGAGTCCTAATGTTCTTTTTAAGCCTTTTTGTAACAAGAATTCAAAAGGTTCTTTTTAAAGCCCAAACAAGATTAATAATTCCTAAGCATAAAAGGATGACATTTTTTTCTTTAAGAGGAATAATGAATCCTCCTAGAGTGTTCAAAAACCACTAGAGTGTTTAAAAACACTTGTTTTTGTGAAATGGCCCCATCATGCTTCTTTTCCTTTTCATCTTTGATCGATCCAACCTACAAGACAAATTAGTTATATTCTATAAAAAAGAGGTCAAAAAGGAAAAAAACAAACAAAAGAACCATAATTTGACAAAAAAGCATGTGCTTCAAATAAAATTTCACTTCATACTCCCCTCCAGCGGTGCAATCCATGAAGGTGTTGTAGTTTGATTTCCCCAGCAGTGTTGTATAGCATGCTTTCCAGTTAGCGTCGCTCTGCAACTAGACCAGTGAGCATGAATGCGTCACACTTTTAGCCAATGGTATAGTTTGGGTTTTTGAAAGATTCCCGTGGGTCTAATTAGTTTAGTGGCATAGTTTAGAATTCAAATTTTTGGGCAGGAAGACTAAGGAGTCATAGTTTGAATTTTTAGCGGTTCCATATAGCGACGTTGAAGAACCAACAATGCTAAATAGCGAAACTAAGCTTCTAGTGGGGGAGTTTTCCTATAGACAAAGAAAAATGCAGAAATTTTGACAAAAATGTGATTAGAAGATGGTTTTCCCTCCTTCTACCGCTAAATGTAGAACACTTATCTGAATACCTGCAAAACATAATAAATAAACATATTAGGAGATCATATGCGAGCAAGAACAAGGATTCCCCATGAAATCCATTAGGAAAGTTTTAAATAGGATATAAAGCAAGAATGAAATGAAAGAACAAGAAATTAAGTTAAATCCTATTGAAAACAATGCAAACTCTTGATCCCATGGGGGAGTTGGTGTAAATTTGATGTGAAAATTGGCCCTTTCCCAACTCTAATGCTAGCTTTTATGATTTGATGAAGGTTGTGATCCACTTTGATGAGGAGTGATGAGTGCTTCAAGATAAAAATCTGCATAACCTAGCTACAAATTCAAAAATATGGATGAAGATTGCTAAATATTTTAGCATAGTAAGTTTACTGAAATTGTGGATGATTAAATGCAATAGAGGAGCTCTCTCTTTATAGATTGAAAAGTTGAGGAGATGTCCAAAATAGAGCAATGTGGGACTAAATTTCATCGTATGACAAAGTACCACTTGTCAACATGTGAGTGGATGGAGGATGTGCAAGTTTTGAAATTGTTGAAATGACATGTAAGAGGGAAAGAAGGTGCATTGAATCCCACTTGGCTCAAGGAAAAATGAATTTGTAGGTGGAGTAAATTCCTTGTTGTAATGACAAAGTCCACTTGGATTTTGAATTCAAACTTTGAGGGATATTCCTTAAAAGATGCCTTGTTGAAGAAAATAGAGATTTAATAAATCAAATAACTCTATTTTCATGTGCAAGTGGAAAATGATGGAGAATGGGACATGAGAAGAGATTAAATTAATCAAATTTAATTAATTTAATGAAGGGATTAAATGATGTGACTTATTTGACTTAAATCTGTGGATTTATTTAAATCAAATATGAGAAGAAAATGATAAAGGGCTAATTAAATAAGGACTTTTGATTTATTTAATTAAAAGAGATGATGTTAGATTAAACTAAATAAGGTTTTAATTTATTTAATTTAATAGATAGACTTTAGATATTTAATCAAATAAAATTAATTATTTAATTAAATAGGGATAGTTAGATCAGACTAGTTAATTTAATTATCGAGAAAGGATGACTTAATTAGATAACTAATTTATTTAATTAAGAGAGGAATATTGATGAATTTAATTAGATAAAGGCATTTGATTAAATGGTTAGACCGAAGGATGATTCAAGATGAAGCAATGATAGTGGTCAGGATCAGATGTCTAATGTCAATCAATACATTTTATGTGTCTAGAGAAACAACAAAAATTGCCCTCAAGACAAATTGTGCTTGGAAAAATGGAAATCAAGCCCAGAGAAAAATTCAAATTTTTGCCTCTAGAAAATTCATAGCATAAAATCAAATGAAAAAAGAAGCAACTTTGAAATTTTGAAATTTTGAAATGCTAAAATGATCAATCCCAAAACTCCAGTGAAAACTCTCAATGGTGGAAGGTACTGTAAACTAGGGGATCTAATACCATGATATAGAAACCAACCCAGAAAACCATCTGCAAAAAAAATCTTCACAAGAAATGAGAGAGACACAAGGCCATTTCACCACATAAGGAGTGAAATATATGAGATCTAATTTACATATTGTACAAGGTGCCTTAAAAAGGCATAAAAAGTAGGTGACGGGTGAGGAACTTCCCAACACGAGAAAAACTACCCGATTTAATAAATGAAAAATTAATGAAATAATCTACCTAAATTAAAAATTAAGTAAATATGCATTTAATCTAACAATAATTAACCTTTAAGATATTTTTTTCTACTACCTTGGTATCCTTCTAAGTCTATCTTAATGGACATTTCAATATTTTGTATCAAATAACATAATATTTTTATTTGTTACTTTCAGATATTTTTATTTATTGGTTTTAGATCTTATCATATGGTGAGCTCTTCAATGATTTAGTTGCACTTATTTATCCCACTCACTATACATAGACAATAGTAAATTAAAAAATTTAAACAACATAAGCTTTGAAAAGGAACAAAGGATATATGGACTATATATGTTTATGGATGTTTCAACATTGAATATCAAACTCTATTAGAATCTAAAAAATTAGAGTGTAGTTTCTAGCACATTCTTTGATTCCACCATCAAAGTGCTAATTTTTATTGAAATACAAAGCATGAAAGTGTGACAAAAGCTAAGGAGGCTCCATGAGACGGCCACCCCTGCATTTCTCAATTGTCACGCTATAAGCTTTACCCTCTATCTAAGTGAGAAGTATATGCATGTAATAAACACTTTAATGAATCCTCCTCATAGTTATAGTATTTTCTCATATGTTTATTCATTCTGGATTAAGATGACAAAAACTTTGTAGAGAATGCATACAATTCTACTAGCTAGTTGTTGATGGTGTATCCATACAATTTCAAAGGCACTGCTCCTCTTCTAGTTGGATATTTTATCACATCTTCCACATTATCATTCCACCATTCCCCTGTACATTTTAGATGAGAAAAATAAATTGTTAGAATAGTATATTAACATCCTCAATAAACAACAAAGATTTAGGTGTATTGAATAGAGATGTAGGCCACACTTCCATACACACAGTCCACTGGTGATGATGCAAAATTCTATTGCAATAATTTTACCAAACTCAAGTCACTTCTACTCAAATAAAAAACTAAGAAATTACAACAAATGATTCCATACACAGGGTAAAGAAAGACACTTTAATGGCTCAAGCCCATTCAACTCACCACATTGGAATATGTGACCTTCACCACTTGCATGCCTTTGTTGTGTGGGGTTGCATCTCATTGATGCCTCCTTTATAAATGCGATTGTTGAGAGCACCGGCTTGTGGAAAGCCACATTCAACCCAAATCTTGGCCTTCAATGAAATATGTCACCTCTTGACTTCTCATTGACTTTCCCATGTGTAGAAACCACTACAAAAAATAGGGTAATTGCAGCTTGTAACGAACATATTGTGGCCAGAATCACCCCAATTTGAATTGGGTGAGATGATCATGTATGGCTATAGATTTTGTATTAAATGATCACATGAATCATACCTTATTGAACTCTTCAATAGAGAATTGGGTCACTTCTTTGCAATATATTGATGAGAGTCAACTTCACAAGGATATCTATCACATGATCTCCAGGTAGAAAATCATGGCCACTATGGCTACAAATTGTTCCTCCAATATGTAATTGGGTCTAATAAGAGATTGTTGCAGCTATCTATGGGTCTCACGAGAAGATAAGAGGTAATATGTGGCACAAAAAGATGAGGATATTTACGTAGACTCCTATGAGATTATTCATATTCATAAAAGATGTTTTATTTCCAGTGATTTTTTTGAAATGATTTACATGCCTATGCCACTCTTCCACCACCCTACCAATGTGACTCTTTGACTTCTTACCAACATGACTCTTTCAATAATGTAACTCCCATTTATTTTTTCTTACATGGATCTACAAACATCAATGATGCCATTGTAGGAATGCCTCTCGATGCAATTATTACTTTTATTATTGGAGGTTGAATTTCTATATAATATTTTTCTTTGGAGAGAGGAGAAATCATGAAAGACATTTTTTTAAAAATGAATTGGCATGTTAACGATTAATTTGGAGTGACGGGGCTATGGAAAAATGAATATTGTTAAATTTGAAGGGATCAATTTCTATACACAAAAAATAAAAAAAATTAGTTTTTAATTATGGGGAAAAATAGGTTTTAATGGGACTCGAAATCCATTACATAAATTTTTTGAAGGGAACCGCAACCCTATCCATGGCAAACAAGATACTTCAAAGATGATATAAATACCATCAACAACCAATCAACATCAACACTAAAAATATAGCGAGACAATACAGGTTTCACAAAGAAAAAGTAAGGTCCTACAACCTACAACCAAATACCAGCAGGTTTTACTAGGGACCTTAAACCAAAAGGTTTTGAAAGGACCTTAAACCCTTACCATGATTGGCCAAAAAGTGGCAATATGATGGCTATGTGTAGGGTATGTGGCTAATGACTTTTTTTTACCCAAAATTGATGAAACAGAAAGGGTATTTAAAGGAGATTCTCAACTTTCCACCAATATAAATTATGCTTTACTTTGATTTTAATAAATAATTATTATTGATTTTCTATTTGAATTATGACTAAAGTCTTGATTGATAGGATGATTGAAAAAAATCTATAGCTTTCAAATGGTATCACATTTTTTGAATCTGAAATGTGTCACATTCTATTCTTTGCATACTATAGGATGATTTTTTTTTTGAATTTCATGAATTTTTGACCAGGTTAAGGTGTTCAGAGATACACGTTTTTATATTTTTTAAAAGTTATAATAAAAAAATCATAATTAATTATTTACTTGAGAAAAAATTTCAAAAAAATATGCATCACATTGGGACATGAGTCCTCTACTTATATCTAAAATCTTATAAAAAAGTATTATCATTTTATTGTGGTTACGATGGTCAGATAGACACCTACTTCTTATTTTTTTCATGAAATTTTAGTACTACTACATTTAAATTTGAAATTTTTGCCAAATAGATTTTTTTTTGAAATAAACCTAGTAGTTTAGAAACTACATTCAATTTTCTATAGATTCTATTATTACATATTGTTTAAATAATATAGATAAACTATTCAAAATTTTACGTCATGTTGCCTAACTCTAATTTTTTAATTTTTTGCCACTTAAGGGCCTATTTTTTTATGATGATCTTGCACATACCCAACCATGAACCCAATAAAGGTTTTGAAGGGACCATGAACCCTTTATAATTAGGTTTTGGTAGGGACCTAAAACCCAACAACACAACTAACTAAAAAGAAACATCCATCTTGTAGCTCCATTCGAACTGAACAGTCATCCCACACTCCACCTCCATAGGATAGGGTGCCCCTCTATTGAAGAGGAAGATGAAAGAACTCAAACCACCAAAGCAACCCAAACCCCACTCATACCATCTCTACCTCAAAAGGAACCAAGTCCAGCTCAACAGAAACAAGCAAGAGTGAAGATAACTCTTCACTAGGCCTACAACAATCACCTCCACCTCAATAGCAGATGGTTCTACCTACATAAGAGAAATATTCACCTCTAAAGAAGATATCATCAGAAGAAAACATCCAAAAGAAGCAATTACAGTAGAATGCACACTCACAACAACCTTAGGCATCAAAAGAGATGGAGATAAGAGAGACATAACCCAAAACCACAGAAAAAACATAAACACAACATCCACCAAAATAGAAGGGTTGGTAGATAAAGCCCCACAAAATGCTAGCATGAGCCACTCAAACCCCTATAAAAATAAGAACAATAGCATATTCCAACATGGGGATAGCACCAAAATGAGAGAAGCACCTATAACAAGATAGGAGGGGTTCTTCCCACACTAGAAGAACAACAAGAATAGTTTGGTTAACTTGATAGTTATAAGAAGTAACCCAAATAGGTGAAAGCCACACCCATCCACAAAGGAAAATCTACACCAAAGGAAAAATGGAGCACAATAGGGAAAAATACCAACCCCTAAGCAAAGACCACACTCCCCATAGGAAACGAGCATAATAGAAAACCCAAAACTAGGAGCCACCATAGGAAGAAGAAAGAAAACAAGCTAAGACTAGACCACAAAGGAGGTTCCAAAAGAAATAAAACCCGACAAGCCACAATGAGTGCTCAAGTATCTAGCACAAGGTAAAGCTAGAAACACCTTCCAATCACAGGATTAGGTGGCAATTGTAGACACTGAAATTTGGTTTAGGCCTGCAACTTTCATATTCTTCATATGTCATATTCTTCATGATCATTGATTAAATAATGTTAATTATTTAATTAATCCATCTTCTATTAATTCTTCTATTAATTAAATAATATTAATTATTTAATTAATTCACTTTTCTTTATTCTACCTGATTAATTAAATAAACACTTTTTATTTAATTAAATGTTACTAATTAACCTTGTTCTTCTGGTTAAATTAAATAAATTCTTATTTAATTTATTCTTTATCATACTTCAACTATAATTAAATAAATATTATTTATTTAATTATTCTTCAAATATCGAGTCTTGAATTAAATGAATTATTTAATTCATTAATTCTATTTTAAATGCATTCTTCTATATTTCAGATAATTATGTGAGTTATCTAAGTATTCACTTTTACTCGACTCGACATCTATTTTAATCATTCAGTTAACTATTAATTCGATGTTTGAGTGGTGTCTCGAGTAATCTATTCGTCAAATCATGCAATCCTCTAGTTCTAACTCATTTGCGTGCACATGCATATTAATTAAATATTCTTATTTAATTAATTAAATGTTGTGCATACATTCGAACACTGAGTCGTTATAATCAATCTTCATCTTTGTCATGCAAAGATATTTTGAATTGAAGATTAAGACATTTATTTAATCTTTAGTTCTATTTTTAATTCGAATCACTCATGTCACTTCTATAATGCATGTCTAATCAGTCAATCTCAACCGTCCATTGATATTTCAATCTTGGCCTATCGTTTGAATAATCAATTTTCTATAAATTGATTTGTCATTCTTCATTCCAATCTCTCGCGAAATCTTATGACTTTTGAGAGCACTTTGTCTTGAATCCTCAATATTTTGCTAATCACTATCTTAGGCTATGCTTGCACAAATTTACTTACAAATCTAAGGGCAATTATACTACACAAGAAAAATGGAGAAGGGAAATCAAGATGAATCATGGAAATACGTTTGGAATTGGTGAGATTGTTCTAGTTTTAATTACGTTTTTACTTTCCCATGTTCTTTGTTGCTTAACGAATGAATTTGCATTTTAGATTTAGTATTGCATGCATGTGTGCTTCGAATGATCTTTTTTTTCTATTGTGCAATATTTTTATTTGGTGTTACATTTGGTGAACCTGACATGAAGACACCATCTTCATGGATCCATAGATATTTTATTTTGGTTTTTGTAGGTTTTTCATATGGAATGATGCATGTGAATTTTTCTACACCGCAATTGACTTTCTAAACCGCATCTCACAGAAAAATGACGCATTTGAAGTTTCCTGAACCGCAAGTGAGTTCCTGAGCCGCAACTGAAAAATAAACGACGCATTTGACTGGTAATGAAATGACGCAATTGACTGGTAAAATTTTATTTCTATTTTCTGTAATCCAAAAATTCTCAATTGATTTTTCTATTACTGACATCTGATTTCCAGCATGTGGCCATTTGGAGTTAACAAGCTTTTGTAGAACGATTGACGAAGACAATATTGAAAATTACTAACGAGTTTTCTGCAGGACGTTTGTCGAAGACCCTAATTAAATTTGAAATAGATTGTTTGGTAGCATAGAAAATTTTTTGTTTGGATTAAAATTAACAAGTGTCTACTGTGTTTGGTGCAAAAGCACAAGTTTGGTCAGCCTTATGACTTGGTACATCGAAGTATCCTCTCTCCTTGTGCATCCATGTGATCCTGGGTGTAAGAGAAATGATTACCAACTCTAGAACTTGGGCCTATTCTGGTGGGAGAAAGTACTCACCCCAGAACGACTCAGACCGGTAGCACCCTGAACCTGAGGGACTTCCAGTCGGTATATAAAAGTGGGTTCTTGGGGAAACCCCAAGAATCACGAGTGTGGTTCCTACGAGATGGATTCGAAAGGGGAATCGCGCTGTATGGATCACACCCCACTAATGGAATGCTCGAATTAAATACCTTTTGTTTTTAGAGACCAATCTATTTGTGGCCGTTGCTTGGTATAGTGCAGGGTACAGTATCATGCCCGAAGATACTCACTACTGATCCCCTTGAGTAGAGATAGCAGTTCTTGGGAGGTCATTGCCCAAATAATTTGGAATTGGTGTGCTTGAAAGATGTTAATGAGCCATGGAGGGGAGCTAATGCCACCAAATTCCTAAGCTATCCGCTCTTGAGAAGGAAAGGTGTTCATCACCAATCTGGGGTATAATAGGTGGGCTATACCAAGTATACAAACCCTAGGCCTTTGGCCTATTAGGATGTGCTTGTCTGTTATCACTTTAAACATTCTTTGAGTCCAAAATTGAAACTGAAAACACTTTGTCTTATGATTGTCTGTGATTTTCAGAATTTGGTCACAAAAAATAGAGTCAATTTAAATTTCATGTCACTAAAAAATCACAGAGAGTTGCAACTGTTCACCAAAAACACGCATATGATTTTTAGAGTCACATCTATTAAATTTTGAGTTGCATCTATCATTATCAGTCACATCTATTAATATTGAGTCACATCTATCAGTTTGGTTCACAATTGCTTTAGAAAAACTGCATGCGTTAGATTCCAAGTTGCATCTGTCAGTTAGAGTCACATCTGGTACATTTTGAGTTGCATTTGTTAGTTAAGAGTTGCATCTGTTGGGAAGACCACAATTGTTAATTTTGGACCACATCTATTAAATCTTGAGATGCATCTGGATGATTACCAAAAAACTAGAATTCATAGTCACTGTCTAGTCATCGTGTCTGTACCAGTTTCAGTTGTCTTCACACAAATAGTCCTTGAATAGAAACCTGAAACAATTTGCTCAATTTTGCATCCTTTAGGGTCATTTAGTTATTATCGTAGTTGTCTTCAGTTAGATTCTAGCTTCATCTTAGGGTATATATCACCTTGTATTAGACTTCTAGAAAGGTCACTTTTACAAACTTTAGGAGTAGTCCACCATCTATACTCTGGAAAAGTCATAGTGTCAATGAAATTTGTCATTGAACCTAGTCCTACCATCTTATACTTTGTCCTATAGAGGGTCCTCCTATCTCATTAGTCTAGTTAGGAGACCTAAGTTATCTTTGATCCTTGTCCTATAGTGGTTCTTTGACTTAACTAAGTTGACACCTTGGTTTGAATTTAGGCAGTTGGCCCCTTCACCTTGGGTTTATAGAACTAATCACTTTAGAGTCTCACTTAGACTTTTTCATTTTAGAATCTAGATTAGTGTCATCCTAGGACATCCCTTATTTTGCATAAGAAAATGCCAAAAACATAGACTAGTGTCATACTGTTCATACATATAGTCTTGCATATCCCACATATTGAGCTTGTCTTACATGGTTGAAACTAGGTCTAAGAGAAGAGAGAGAGAGAGAGAGAAAACATGTCGAACCCAAATGAGTTCATCAATCCATTTGCTTCAAGACCTCATAAGACTCTGTTAGAAAAATTCACCACTAGAAACACTCAAGGACATATTGTAGTAGAGGACATAGAGGCCGCCGCACAAGATCCTGAGTTTGCCTCTTTTGTAGATGAGTACCTAGCAAATGATCGTCAACAATTTTTAGGAAAATTGCTAGTTGAAGGTGCTACTTTACCCCCAAGGTTTGATATTAGTACCTTACAAACTCAACCTACACAAGGGATAAATACTACGACTGCTAGTACTACTATACCTCAAGTCAGCACGACTATGCCATCTAGCACATCTACACAAAGTATGATAGTCCATACGTCCCCATTTGGTACATCTAGAATGACATCGAGATTTAATTTCACTACGGGGCCTTCATCATCTACTCCCTTCGATCCTCTTGTTGGGAATAAAAGGTCTAAAACCTTATCCTCCACACCTTATGTCGGTGCCACAAGATCACAATCAACGGCTATACCCAATGCTAATATCACAAGTACCATACCACAGTCAATTGCCATACCTAGTGCTCAAGTCATTAGTACTATACCATGTATTACACAAACAGGGGGCATTCCCTCCTTCCAATATGGCAATCAGAATCCATTCACATAGTTTTTGAGTCAGAATCTACTCTCCCAAACTGGTACACAAAATCCACTTACATCGATTCCGAATCAGAATCCCTTTTCACAAATTGGTAGTCAGAATCCGTCCACACAGATTCCAAGTCAAAACCAATTCACATCAGTTCCAAATCAGAACCCCTTTTCATAGAGTGGTGCTTAGAATCAAATTTACACAAAACCTAGGTCAATACCAATTTATGCAGATACCAGACCAGAACACATTTATCAACATTTTGAATCCAAATCCACCTCAGATGCCAACGTTTAATCAAAATCCATCACGAGACTTCAGATTTTAGAATACATATATGGATCCGCATAATCCTCCTAGCACATCTTTGACTCAAGTTGATGTCCTACAAACACAAATGCAGGCATTACAAACATAGATGGATAACATGTTGGTGTCAACTAAGAAATCATTTTCAACAAAGGACATATGCCCATTCCCTTTTGATAGATCATTGTACATGACACCTTTTCCTCATGGATATGTCATACGAAATCTTCCTAAGTACAATGGCAAACAAAATCTAGTAGAACATATCAGGGAATTTTCTACTATTTGCATAGATGTCGCTTATGACCCCACGTACCTTATGAGGCTATTTCCACGAAGTCTTGTAGGAATTGCACTAGAATGGTTTTCAGGTCTAGATTTTGGCATTAGATTTTGGGGGGAACTAGTTGAGAAATTTGTGGAGCAATTCTCCTTCAACATTGACCATGAGATAAATATAGCAACCTTGTGCCACACAACGTAGGATGAAGGGGAAACATTCATTGCTTTCTTCCAGAGGTGGAGAACTATTGCTAGTAGGTGTCCTGTTGAAATACCCAAAAAACAAAAGGTTACAATGTTTCAAGAAAACCTTCATCTGAAACTCAAGAGTAACTTAAGGGTACATTGTTGCATATCTTTTTTAGAATTAGTGGAAAAAGGGGTGACAATAGAGAAGGACCTCATTGAAAAGGGTGAACTCAAGATGAAAACATCCAATCGAAACCTAATTGTACAAAACACCCCTACGGACAGAAATAAATTTTGGTCTCACAATAAAAATGTCACAAATGATGGCGTGGTTGATGCTAAAACACTACAAACATGACCCCTCCTCATATTACAAGGACCTCATACTTTTTCTAACATGCTTAATGCTATCAATCAACCTCCGAACACGGTCCCAAATGCTCAATGTCCACAACCAAGAAGATTTCAAAAATGTGAGTTCACTCCCTTAGGGGAACCCATTGAGTTGGTGTTCAAACAATTGTTACAACATAGCCTCATACAGCTATAGGAACCAAGACAATATGATCCAGGATACTTTAAACTAGCTTGGTGGGATGACAATGCCTTTTGTGACTATCATAGGACAAAGGGGCATAATCTACAAAACTATCAAAAACTAAAGAATATCATACAGGATCTTGTTGACAGGAGAATTATTGAGGTTAGTGGACAAAAACAAAAGACATCGAACAATGATCATCAAGTCTTTTCAGATCCACTACATGACCATGGGAAAGGAACTGTCCCCAGTTTGAGTACTAAGACCGATATGTCAGCCAATTATGCGAGTATCAAACATGATTATGATAGTGGAAAAATCATTCATTTCCTTCGCGCCGCTGATCAAAACATCAATACCATTACTATCAATGCTAATCCTGAGTGTGCAATCAATACTCATCATACTAAGTTTACTATCCGAGGCCCTCCATCACAGCAAACACCCCCACCTTCCAAGTTACAATATAACTTACTTGACCAATTGGGGAAGACCCCAACCCAAATTTCAATCTTGGAATTGCTGCGTATCTCTCCTGAGCATCGATCTATCCTCGATAAGGCTTTATAGAACACCATGGTCCCTAATGACCTTGATGTCAATCGTTTTCAGGAAATGGTGGGCTACCTGACCAATAATCATCATGCCACATTTTCTAAACAAGACTATGCCACAGAAAAGACAAACCACAATGACCCTTTACATCTAGAAGTCCTTGTTGATGACACCAAAGTTAGACGAGTTTTGGTAGACGAAGGAGCAGGGTTAAATCTATGCACTTTAAAACTAATTAAGGCATTAGGTATTTTAGAAGCATGCGTACACACCACTAAGAGTATTGTCATTAAGGCTTATGATGATGAAGAATGAAAATCAAAGGGGGTAGTAACACTTCCTATCAGAATTGGTCCTGCAGTAATGGAGACAAAGTTCTAGGTCTTGGATCTCACCCTCACTTATAACCTTTTGCTAGGTATACCATGGATTCATGCCATGAAGGTGGTCCCTTTCACATATCATTAGTGTCTTAAATTCCCTTACAATGGCACTGAAATAACCATAGATGGTGATCCTGATCCTTTCCAATATTGCACCAATCTAAAGGAGATCCCTCAATGCCAAGTGCCATTCAACCAAGAGGCCTCACTATCTAATCCATCTTCTTATTTTGACCCGTCCACACTCACTCGAACATCTGTTTCACCCTCACTTCCTACCACTCCTAGGGTTGAGATCCAAGACAAGGGTTGCAGAGAGTATTATATGAAGACTTCTTATTGTGTTAGCCATTTGGTTCCTCCTAAGTCATATGGTTTACCTATAATAGGTAGGGGACAGTCTATGATCACTATACATGTTCCCCCCATGACAACTTTCACTAAATGGGGTGAATTAAGCAAAGAGGCTATAGATACAGAAGATTTCACTTGGTTGTATAAGGAAGATAATCAAGAACCCCTTTTACTTGCTCATATTCCTACAAGTCTATATGGAAAGGGTTTCAAAATCATGCAAAGAAAAGGATATGATGAACAAAGTGGCTTAGGCTTAAACCAAGATGGCAAAATTGAACCAATATTTGTTTCTCAGTGGCCAAAAGGAGTAGGGCTAGGGTTTCAACTGATTCAGATTGGTGTTCCTAGTACTCCATTACCCTTGCTTGAGGAAGTATGTGCTTCAGAAGATATTAAGATATCTCATGAACCAGTGGACCAAAATCATTGTAACTCCCCTGACTCGAATGATTATGAGTGGGATTCCTTATCTTCTGCTTCTTCCATGGACTTTGACAAGTTATTTGGAGAACTTGACTTGATGTTAAGTTCCTCACCCAATCCCTTAAATTCCTGTCCACCAAAGAAAATGACAAAAAGAGAAATGGTTTAAACACTACTATTGGGAATCACTTGATCCTACCTCATGGCAACCTGAGCCACCTGTTTCCGATAGCCAAACCTTGGCATTAGGCCCACCTATTCATCTACCTAGACCCAAACCCAAGAGCAAAATAGACCTGGTACAAGATTTTTGTAATCATATGAATAGTTCAATCTTTACCTTGACCCCATTAGACTTTGGTAACTTCGATGATGACATGCCCTTAGTTTATCCCCAACTCATTGATTGGGATCAACAAGATACACCCATCTTAGACACTTTTGAGAATGACGAAGCAATTGTTGAGTTCCTGGGATTACGTGAAGGCATACCTAACGGGGATCATAAAGCTAGTTTTACCATAGACTTGGACAACAAAGCATATTTTGGGGAATCTATTCAACCCTCCAGTCACAAAAATGAGAAAAAGGATAAACAAAATAAAAAGGATGAGTCTCTAGGTGAAAACCGAAAGGCACCTCTAGACAATGAAAAAGTAAAAAAAAAGGACACATCCAAAGGTGAAAACCTTTTTGAGGCACCTAAGGATGGAGGTTTGAACATTCTACCCGTTACACAAAAAAGTCACCCATGCTCGTTGAAGAAACCATAGAAATCAACATAGGCACAAAAGAGAATCCTCGACTAGTTTATTTGGTAGCATCATTGACAACAGAAGAGAAATCAAAGTTCCACAACTTCTTTGCACAGAGACAGATAAATTTTGCTTGGTCATATGCGGACATGCCAGGGTTGGATCCTGAACTAGTTCTACATCACTTACCTTTACAACCAGGTGCCAAACCAGTGAAATAGAAGTTGAGAAAAATGCATCCACAAATTGCTTTATTAGTCAAGGTAGAACTCAAGAAACTGTTAGATGTTGGTTTCATCAGATCAATCGACTATGAAGATTGGATTTCCAATCTTGTACCAGTCACTAAACCAACTGGGGGCATCCGCATCTACACTGATTTTAGAGATATCAACAAAGCTTGTCCTAAGGATGACTTTCCTTTACCTAACATAGATATGATAGTTGACATGACAATAGGATATGAGATGTTGTCCCTTATGGATGGATTTTCAGGATATAACCAGATTAGAATTGTAACTGAAGATCAACATAAGATGACTTTCACTTATCCTTGGGGAATGTATTGCTGGAATGTTATGCCCTTCGGACTCAAGAATGCCAGAGCAACCTATCAACATGCCATGACTACTATCTTTAATGATTTAGTACACACTTGTATGGAGGATTATGTTGATGACCTTATTGTAAAATCCAAGACAAGGGTAGAACATCTACAGGTTTTAGAAAATATATTTCAGAGGATGGAGAAGTATAAAGTCAGACTTAATCCAAAGAAATGTGTGTTTGGAGTAAAGTCAGGAAAGCTGTTAGGTTTTATCATTTCTAGATGAAGCATTGAAGTGGATCCTGCCAAGGTGAAAGCAATTATGGATATGCCTCCTCCCACTAATATCAGTCAACTAAGGACATTACAGGGAAGGTTGCATTCTATCAGAAGATTTATAGTGCAGCTAGCAGACAAGACACATCCTTTTCAACATCTTCTTAGGAAAGGAGTACCATTTGTATGGATAGATAGGTGTGAAGAGGCTTTTCAATTGATTAAAGAATACTTACTTACACCACCTGTCTTGATGCCACCTCTTGTAGGAAGACCATTGACTCTTTATATTACAGCAACCCATTCATCACTCAGAGCATTGCTTGCACATAATGACGATGAAGGTCATGAAAGGGCAGTCTATTATATCAGCCAGACTTTAGTTGGTTATGAGCTCAACTATAGTAACATTGAACGTGCCTGTCTTGCAGTAGTATTCACTACCCAAAAACTAAGGCACTACATGCTAAACCATCAAATAATGTTGATCACTAAAATAGACCCTCTGAAATATCTTCTCAGCAAGGCAACATTAATAGGATGATGAGCCAAATGGGTAATGATACTTAGTGAGTATGATATCCAATATGTAGAAAGAAAAGCTATTAAAGGATAGGTAATTACTGATCAGTTAGCTGACACACCCATACAGGAAGATCACCCATTAGTTGTAGACTTTCCTGATGAGTTCATATTCACACTTGACACAAACATAACATGGAAACTGTACTTCGATGGCTCACATACAAATCATGGTTCAGGGGCTGGTATATTGTTTATCACACCACAGGGTGATTCCATCCCTAAGTCATTTAGGATTGCATTTCCATGCACTAACAACATGGTAGAATATGAAGCTTTAGTGACAGGTTTACGTATGGCAGTCAAGTGGAAAATAAAGAACCTATAGGTATATGGTGACTCTCAACTAGTAATAAGATAGGTAAATGATGATTATGAGACTAAGGATGAGAAGCTTGCTCCGTACAAGCGTATGGCTGATAGTTTCAAAGAATACTTTGACAAAGTCAAGTTTCATCAGATACCTCATGTTTTAAACAAAGCAGCAGACGCTATGGCTACAATTGCATCACTTCTTGACATTCCTAACAACATGCCTAAGTTTGAGTTTTTGGTAGAACAACTTTTGGTCCTGGCCTACGATATCCCAGATTTTGAAATGGTGTGTGACATTATTGGTCCTAATTCCCCATGGTACAATGAAATCTATGACTACCTTCATGTAGAAGTCATACCCACTGGCCTATCTAATAACCAACGTAGGACATTCCTCCGTAAGTCAGCCAAATACACCATTGTCGGAGATACTCTATATAGACGCGCCTTAGATAATACCCTATTGAGATGTCTTGATTCTATTGAAGCACAAGCAACCTTGCGTGGGGTACATGAGGATATATGTGGTTCCCATTCTAGCGGTCCTACCTTAGCCAAAAATATTATGAGACTGGGTTATTATTGGCCTACTATGGAAAAAGACTCATACGTCTTTGTAACAAAATGCCGCCAATGTCAAGTTCATGGAGATTTGATACATGCCCCAACATAGGAGCTCCATCCTATCACGTAACCATGGCCCTTTTCCCAATGGGGACTTGACCTCATAGGTAAGATCCACCCCACATCATCTAATGGACACAAGTTCATCATTACTACCACTGAGTACTTGATGAAGTGGATTGAAGCCATTCCTATGACATAAATTACCGGCACACAGATTTCTACATTTATCCTGAACTATATCATCTGTCGGTATAGTGTCCCTCAATTCATAACCATTGATAATGGCCGCCCATTTAAGAATCAAGAAGTCCATCACCTGTGTGATCAATTTCATATCCAACATCACTTTTCCACTCCATATTACCCACAAGGTAATGGCCAAGTGGAGGCATCTAACAAGACCATCATTAGAATCCTCAAGAAGACTGTCAATGATGCTGGTCGTGACTGGCATTTACAGCTTAATCCTGCCTTATGGGTTTATCGCACAAGTATCTGTACTACTACTGGTGATACTCCATATTCACTTGTTTTTGGGTCTGAAGCCATTCTACCTATTGAGGTTGAGATTTCTTCCCTAAGGGTATCCCTGAAAGGCAACATTGATGATGAAGAGTATCGAGTGTCGAGACTCCATGAGCTAGAATTCTTAGATGAGCGAAGACAGAAGGCACTAGACCATCTCCAATCATATCAGAATTTCCTTCGTCGTAGCTATAATAGGAATGTCTTGAACAAAAACTTTGACATTGGTGACCTGGTTTTAATGGAGAACCCAAAGAATCAAGTAGAAAGAGAAAAACTTGGAAAATTTGAACCTAACTAGTTAGGACCTTATGTTGTTACAGAAGCTTTTGGATCAGGAGCGTACCAACTTTCTACTCCTGAAGGGGAACCATTGTCCTCACCAATCAATAGTATGCATCTGAAGAAGTTCTACGCATAACTTCTGGGAGCCTTTGTCTTATTTAGCAAAAATACAAAAAAATCAAAAAATCAAAAAATCGTTATCAAGGTGAAAACCTGGTAAACAGGCGTCTTGGTAACACCAAAAAAATTAGATAATATATAGAATAGTAAAGACAAATCATTTGTCCAATAGTGAAAACCACTTCAGTGGCGCTTTGGATAGGTACCATGGCGAAAACCTAGCAAACAGGCACCATGTGTACTAAACTCTGCTCCTTTGTCTACTATTATTCTAACCTACAATATATATAGCTCACTTCCTTGTACATAGTCCACTACCCTGTCCATCATTTCTATATACCATTCATAATAAGTGGTAGTCTTTCCCATAACTTGGGATGATTGACATCGAGAGCATTTCATATCCCTTGTTTTACTCTATTCATAGTCAATTGGTGTTATACTCGACTGGGGGCGAACACTTGACGTATGTCATATTGGTTCTTACATTGGTTGTGTTGAAGACGTAAAACCATAGAAAAATCCAAAAACATTGCAAAATGACCTGAGAAAACAAGAAAACATCAGAAAACTTCAAAACGATAAAAAAATCAAAATATTTCAAAAATCCAAAAATAGAGTCAGAGTCAGTCGCACTTGTCAGTCTTTGTCATTTGTCGAACTATGTTGCCTCTGTGACTGGACGTAGGCAAGGCCATCTACCGATGTGCCCTTGAGGCATTAGGTCAGTCAGTTTAGATTTGTCTATATAAAGTCTTGATTCAATCCATATGTCTATATGACAAGGTCGTTGGTCATGTCAAACTACGAGGTCTCTGCGTGTATAACGTAGGCAAGGTTATCAATCGATGAGCCTCCGAGGCCACACTAGGCCAGTCTATTAGGGTTCATCATATTCACTTTCATACACATTTTTTATTTGTAGTCAGTCTTGTCGGTCCCAGTCATGTCGAACTACGAGGTCTCTACGTGTAAAACGTAGGCAAGGCCATCACACGATGGGCCCCCGAGGCCACACTAGGTTAGTCCTTTAGGGTTTGTCATCACATACAATCAATTTTCAACATGTCATATCATATCATGCATCAATCTGGTGAACAAGTCAGCAATGTCTCTGAGTCAAATCAAACAACTTGCCAAACAAAACAATCAAAATAGATCAACTACAGTCTGCTATAGGATGTGTCCTTCTTGGAATCAAACGTTATCAAAACAGTCAACCTGTGTCTTATTCAAGATGAGTCCTTCCTACATAATCGACAAGGTCAAACCATCAAACATAGCCTTACATACGTTATCACATCAATGGCATCTGACTCAACATCTTATACGATACATGTCTTTCTGAAACCAGGCTTCATCATGCCTTATACAGATAGTCATATCATCGAAACCAGACTCACAGTCTTATCCAGTATGTGTATTTCCTGATATTAGGCTCTACCAACCAGTTCTTTTATCAATCATAATAAATCAAACAAACAAATCATGTTTTGGCAAATATTTTCATTGTCTTATTGACTTTATGGCTTATTTATCTTATCATTTATCTTGAATTGATGACTGGGATTCATGATACTAGCTTTCTCAAGGATGTCCAATGAAGGATTTAGAGAAGAAACGACGTATCAGAATTCTATTTTCTTTGACTGCTGTCTATCGACTATCTTTCTAAAACTTTGATTTTGATTCATGTTACTAGTTTCCTCAAAGATGTTCCATGAAGGATTTAGAGGATCCCTCAAGGATGTCCCATGAAGGATTTAGAGGAGCAATGACGTCTCATGACCTATCTTTTTCTTTTGTTTGTTGTTTGTGGTTTCTCTCGACAAAAAGACTGGGGCAACTTGTGTCCTTAGTATGAGTTGGTGACAATCCTTGTCTGGGACTATCTGTTATTAGCAAATGGATGACCTTGCACACCTTGATCTATGCCATATCACGGTGTTTTTCTCCATTTGTATTAGTCCCACCCAATGATGATAAAGTGCAATACCTTTTGTGATACAACAAAATATTGAAGATTCCTAATACTAACATCTATCTTTTGTCCTTCATTCTTTGTCGATCTTTCTTTCCATACTAATAGTTCTTCTTTCTTCCATTATGATGCAGTCCTGTGACATAAAACATCATACATCATCCTGCATCAACAAACATGTTAGAAACATACATATATATAGGCATATTTCACATTTAGATCATCATGGCATAATAGATTACATATCATCAACATTCCATTTATACAGCCTCACATGTTGTCTGCATCATACATATAACATCATATTGTATCTCATAATCATATAGGGTTAACATCATGTAGAATTATACATCACATAGAATCAACATTATCTCATTAGCTGCATAAACATCATAAAATGCATACACTCATCCATCACATAGGCATATCATATAAACATCACATGTATAAATAAAGACTGCATAATCAATACATAGAAATGTATATCATGAGAATCACCACCAAAATCATATATAGATATATATATACATTGTTCAAATGTGTCACATCACAATGTCATAATGTATCAATAGTACATGGAAGCTTGCAGGCTATAAGATCAAAATACAGTGCCTCAACAAATAGTACCCCTATCCTGAGCTACCACTGCCATCATGTCGGGACTGTGTGGGAGAATGATGCTGGGAACCTGTTGATCTATGAGCAGTGGGAGGTCTGTCATATGGCCTTGCTCTGTGTGGCTGATCCACCCCCTCTGTGCTGACTATCCGAGTGTGGGTCCTGGTCTGGGACCTGCTATTGTGTGCTATTGAGAAACTGGGAGCTTGTCTCTCTAGGGGAACCTCTGCCTCATACAGATCCTGATAGTACCTCTCTCTCTCCCCAGCTCTGACAAACTCTCTAGTGAATGTTGTTGATGGTCCTATGCATAATGACCTGAGCTCTGTGAACCTCTGCTCAGTCTCTTGTCACTGGGCTATAGCCTGATCCCTCTCCATCAAGGCTTTGTCCCTCTGTACCCTATAGGCATCCCTCTCAGCCATCAATAATCTCATCTGATCCTCCAAGGAGGAAACCTGGGCACACAATGTATCCATTTCTAGATCCTCTGGCCCTCTCTCATCCTGTCTGGCCCTATCTATCCCATCCTCCTCCTCATCAAGCTCCTCCAGGATCTGATCCCTGATCTCTCTCTCGTGATCATCATCCTCATTATCGTCCTCCTGGTAGGCACCTAGCAACCCAAGGGCATCAATCTCTTCCTCCGCTACACCTTCCTCCTCGGCACCTGCCTCTACCTCTACTAGGACATCTGGGATATCTGGGATAACTGCCTCTATCAGCTGCTCCACCTCACCACCTCTGGCCACATCTAACATGGCCACATCCTCCTCTCCTCCTCTCAGATCTATGACAACGCTGGTCCTCGTCCTCTTCGACCACGCCTCCCTCTCCTGCCTCCACATCAGCCACCTCTACCATCATCCCCTCCATCACCACGACCTCTTCTGTCTCCTCGGCCTCTCCCTCTACCTCGTCTACCTTGTGGACCCGTCCCACGCCGCTCTATCGATGCTGGCTGCCCTATATTTGTCAAGGGGATCGGCTTGTGTAATGCCCACCACCGATCATAAGCTGGAGTGGTCCCTAGATCTGCTGGTCCGCCCCTCCATCCCCATGGAAGTGCCTATAAACTATCAATATCTACCTCCGTAGTGGCGACTGGAATCTCTGGCCCCCATAGTAAGACCTCTCGTGATGATCTAGAAAACTCGACTCTCCCTCGAGGTACATCCTGTACCTCTCCAAACTACCTCAATACCCGGTCCGGCAACTGCCGCTCTATGATGTGCACATGGAACACTGTCTGTCCCACCAGGTATTGTGCCTATCTACAAAATGGCAGGTGCTCATCCTCATCTGACCACTGCTCACAGCCCAGGTATGTTCTCCATGTGAACTCCTGCATGGTGTCTATAGCATGTCTAAAGTAGCCTGTATCCCCAATATGATGCTGCATGGTTGCCCCCACATAACGGAAGGCATATGGAGCCCCATGAGCTAAGTCTACTATAACAGGTGGTCTAAAAATAGCGATATGCTCCCACGCCCATATCATCAGGAGCGTGGTACCGCATCTCATCGACTGTGCCTCTCTACAGGCAATATTGTAAAGATGGAAGTACAACATCCCTAGCACACAAGAACCCTAGGCATATACAACTCAGTGCTCGAGCATGCCCACTAACATCTCCCCCCATCCCATAGGGAATCCATGACCTCGGCGGTTAGGCATTACTATACCACCTATTAATGTCACTACTAGATAGTCTAACTGCCTATATCTTTGAGCCAACACCAGCCATTTGATCTCATAATCATCAACCCCTAGTTGTCTAATATCAGCATGAGGGTAATACCTACACATCTCAGCGATCCCCCTCTGAGTATCATACACTACTCGTGTCCCTCTAATCAGCAGTCTTAATATCCTATATACATCCTCTAATGTCACCATGGCCTCCCCAGTCGGTAGATGGAAGGATGATGTCTCTGAGTACCACCGCTCACATAGTGCTATTAGTAATCCCCAATTTTCCTGAATCTGGGGCATATCGGTCACATGCAATAAGCCTAAATGCCATAGAGTCTGTCACTCCGCTGGCCGCAAGCTGTCTCTGAATCAAAACGTCATAGGTCTTGACTCCCATGTATAAATAGGGTCTAATACAACCTACAAAACATTATATATGGCTTATGTCAGCCTAAATCATCTATTCTGGTGAAAAATGACTATTTCAACATAAAATGCAAATGCGTCGTTCTTTTGCACATGCGTCATTATTTTACATATGCGTCGCTTTTTCACAAATGCGGTTCACAAATTCTATATGCGTCATTATTAAGCAAATGCGGCTAATAATAATCAAATGCATCACAAAACTACCATTTGCATTTCAAAATGTCAAATATGTTTCTAAATATACATATGCTACTATAAATATGCACATGCATTTCAAAATATCAAATGTGTATCAAAAAAAATCAAATGCATTTATCCGCTAAAACATACTCTAACCGGTTGGTGTTAAATTTCAAATGCGGTTTTTCGCATACATATGCGTCGTTTGCGCATACATATGCGGTGCAAAATTAAAAATGACACATAACTAAAAATGCAATAAATGTCTTAAAATGCGCGCAAATTAAAAAATTTCAAAAGGCAAGTTTTAGGTCCATATCGGGGGGTCCGCGCTGGCTGGTCTCTGGTATGTCCAGATCCTGTATGCGCGGTGATGGGTGGCTGGAACTGGAGAGATCCTCTCTAGAAATTCAGAGCAAATTATCAATTTTCTAAGCTAGGTGGGTGCAAATGAATAGTTTTTCACCCTAGTTCAAATATATACCTAGGGCTTAAGTGGCATTACTATCCTACTAGCCATGTAAACTTCCATTTTCTATCATCCTGTACCCGTCCGTCCCACTTCCTCTCCCAATTCTGTCAACTGCATTGCATTTCTGCCTATCTATTGGACTAATTGGGAGCATTGCCAAATTTTTTGACACGTTTCCCAAATTTTTCAATTTTCCCGAGGGGGCATACCTTCACCTATTCTAATCTGGAACATTACTGGGGCATGTTTTTATCGATTTTTCTTTGACACAACGCCAAAATGACATTGTATCAAAGAGGGGAAAATGTAGACACTAAAATTTGGTTTAGGCCTGTGACTTTCATATTCTTCATATGTCATATTCTTCATGATCATTGATTAAATAATGTTAATTATTTAATTAATTAATTATTCCATTAATTAAATAATATTAATTATTTAATTAATTCACTTTTCTTTATTCTACCTGATTAATTAAATAAACGCTTTTTATTTAATTATGTTACTAATTAACCTTATTCTTCTGGTTAAATTAAATAAATTCTTATTTAATTTATTCTTTATCATACTTCAACTATAATTAAATAAATTCTTTTATTTATTTAATTATTCATTTAAATCCCTTCATCACTTAATTAAATAAATATTATTTATTTAATTATTCTTCAAATATCGAGTCTTGAATTAAATGAACTATTTAATTCATTAATTCTATTTTAAATGCATTCTTCTATATTTCAGATAATTATGTGAGTTATCTAAGTATTCACTTTTACTCGACTCGACATCTATTTTAATCGTTCAGTTAACTATTGATTCGATGTCTGAGTGGCGTCTCGAGTAATCTATTCATCAAATCATACAATCCTTTAGTTCTAACTCATTTGTGTGCGCATGCATATTAATTAAATATTGTGCATGCATTCGAACACTGAGTCATTATAATCAATCTTCATCTTTGTCATGCAAAGATATTTCTTCTATTTTTGAATGTCGAACTGAAGATTAAGACATTTATTTAATCTTTAGTTCTATTTTTAATTCGCATCACTCATGTCACTTCTATCAGTTAACAGAATGCATGTCTAATCAGTCGATCTCAACCGTCCATTGATCTTTCAATCTTGGCCTATCGTTTGAATAATCAATTTTCTATAACTTGATTTGTCATTCTTCATTCCAATCTCTCGCAAAATCTTATGACTTTTGAGAGCACTTTGTCTTGAATCTTCAATATTTTGCTAATCACTATCTTAGGCTATGCTTTCCAGAATTTACTTACAAATCTAAGGGAAATTATACTACACAAGCAAAATGGAGAAGGGCAATCGAGATGAATCATGGAAATACGTTTGGAATTGGTGAGATTGTTCTAGTTTTAATTAATTTTTTACTTTCCCATGTTCTTTGTTGCTTAACGAATGAATTTGCATTTTAGATTTAGTATTGCATGCATGTGTGCTTCTAATGATCTTTGTTTTCTATTGTGCAAGGTTTTTATTTGGCGTTACAGCAATAACAAGCCCAATAGTCATAAACCTCACACTAGATAGCTTCTAGCACTCAGAAGAAGCCACAACCGAATGAACGGAAGAATAGGCCTCATAGAAAACACCAATTTCCACACCCAAAAAGAGGTAAGGACCACATTAAGAGCCATTGAAGGTAGATAAATCCAAAATCCCATGCACAATAGGAAACAACACATCACATGAAGAAGAAGAGATCCCCTTGACTAGTGGTAGCCCTAAAAAAATGCCCTCTCCAACCTTATTGTCATTGCCATCCTCCACTTCAGAGTCTCCCTCTTTTGCTTCTAAATATTTCAAACCATGACCATTGCTTCTACTCCCTCCCAGGGCCATAAAAAATTAAATTATGTTACTCCTAATTGAAAAATATTTATGGGATATTGTGATTGGTAACATATAAAGATAAGAAGTTGTAGATGTAGCAAAAGAAAAGATATTCAAAGATCATAGAGAAACCACATTTATTGTTCTTGGATTATCAGATGCTTGCATCACATTGATATTTAAAAAATATCAAAACAAATTGGGGATGTTCTTAGTACATTATTTTGATCTCAAACTTCTAGTGCAAATATTTTAAGTCAAAAAATATTTTCCCTCAAGATGAATGAGAAAGAAAACATTTTTGGGGTGGATGGCCTAGCTCAATTAACTAAATCATCCTATTGCAGGTAGGAATCATCGGTCATGTGAAAAAAATTTACTAGGCACACTGTAATTTATAGTGGGCTACCCAATTCCTAAAGTTTAGAAAAAAAAGGGGAAAAGGAAAGTGTTGTTCAACACATTAGTAAATTTTTCTCCCTTCTAAACCAACTTTCTATTATATTTTCTAAGACAAAAGATGATGTTGATGAAGTAACTTTACTAGGTAAAATTCCTTCAAATTATGATCATGTTGTTTTTATATTAAGAAACTTAATCCTAATTTTGAGAAAAAATGATTTATTCTTATTAAATTTTTTTTTTGAAATGAGCAAGTGGGAGTGGGTGGGAAGAGGAGAGGGGGAGGATTTTTTGAAATACGAACTCAAGATGATGATGAAGATCAAGATGATTTTGATGCAAATACATTTACATTGGAGGTTTCATTCATTCATATGGTTGGTGGCTTCTCAGATGTCAAGATCTTTTTGGTGCCTGTGGTCATGGGGTTTCAAATTTCAGTTATTTTTTAGTTATTTTGTTCATGCAACTTTGGTTGTGATTGTAGAGGATAGATGGTTTGATTCTTAGCCTGTGCTTTTTTCCATTTTAATTTCCTTGCATTGTTTTGAGGGCCCATCTCTTTGGGTGCCTACAAACTCATTGGTTGCATTAAAGTGTTGGCTATAGGTTGAAGTATCTTGTCTCAAGCTGTCCATTCTCTTTAGCTTGAGGATCCTCTCAATTCTAGCTTGGGTCTAGTTTGGGAACTTCCTCTCTATTATTTCTGAGCTTACTGCTTTTTCCCATGGTTATCTTTGAAGATCTTGGAGTTTCTAGGGGTGCATCTATTGCCCTTGAGAAGATCCATAATGACTTGGTGAGATCTTTCGCTATGCTTTGGGCCCAGGTTTTTTTATTTTTTAAGAGAATCTTTTTAGATGCTTTTTCTTGTGGTATTTAGTGGCTTTTGTATCATGAATGATCTTCCTTATTAAATATTATTTTTTGGTGTCTCATGGATTCCCTGTTGGTGCTCAATGGAGTGTTTTGTAAGGGTTTGACACTATGATGTCCTATTTTGTCAAGAAGTGAGATCTCTATTCCTCCAAACTGTGGATTTTTATTGTCTTTCAGAACCCCATTTGGATTTTTTTTTATCTCCTTTCAGATTGCGAATATTTTGTGGCTAAAGGAGGAAAGTATTTATAAATGGCACAAGGTTTCTTTCTTTTGGTGGTGTTGCTAAGAGGATGATGTAATTTTCTCACTTAAGATGTATATGGGAGCATTGGTTGTCCCTATTATTGTTATTTGGTTGTTGGCTAGGATGTATTTATTCTTATTTTGATTACTTAGATGATTATGTTGCTAAATGGAGCTAAGTATACCCTATGACTATTGTTGAGGTTACAATACATGTTCTTCTTACAGTTCCTGTTGCTTGGACTACTAAAGGATCTTGTTTTATTCCTTCCTACTGGTGTGTTGGATTTCTTCTAGGATCTATAGTCATTTTCTTATTTTAAGGTGAAGATTACTCCTATTGAGGTGGAGATGGGTGTTGTGGACATAGTAGTAAAACATAGATTTTTGGGACCCTATGGACTACTCTTACACTTCTAGGGTTTTTTGCCTAAAAGGAGAGAGATAGGGCCAAAATTGCTTATGATTCACTCAAATCAAAAGGTATACAATATTGTTTAATGTAAATAACTTAACTAAATACAATTGACTAATTTGAATGACTAAAAATCAATGCAAAAGTGAGATTTATGCCTTGTTTGAAAACATAGTGTGATATGCAAAAAATGAAGAAAATGAATGAAATGTGTAGAACAGAAAGAGATGGGTAAAATCAAAGTGAACCTAGGAAAATTTTGATAATTTTGAAATGTCTTGGATGTTGGATGAGACCACTAACTTTTCACAGTGGGACTCATTCGCCTAGGGTGGTGAACCAGTCCTCCTCCTGGTCAAAAAGTGTCGGGAGCTAGTTTCTATCTATTAGGATATGGAATCTAACATGATTCAAATTTTTAGTCCTAAGGTGGGACTCATTCACCATAGGTGATGGATCAGTCCTCTCCCAAATTTCTAAAAAAATAGGAGACAACTCTGCAACACTAGATCTAAAAATCTTTACTTGTCAGGTTGCTGAAGTTAGTTCTATAGAAAATAGACAAATAACTTTCTTTGAGCTTGAAATTGACTTAAGTTGACTTCAAGCACCTAGCTGACTTGGAAATCAATCTTTAACACCTAAAATCTTGTGAAATTTGCATACAAAGAGCTACAAACCAACATGCAATAGGGGGAAAATGATTAAGGGTTAGTGAATAGGGGTTTGCCTTGGTCAAACCCCACTTTTGGTAATTAAACCCTTGAAAATATAATGAAATGAAAGAGAAAGATAAACTAATAACATGCAAGTGCTATCAACTTACCTAACCCTTGATGATGCAAGTTTGAAGTAATGCCAATGGATGCTTCAAATTTCTTGAATAGTGCTTGAATTGTTGATGTAAAATGCCTGAATTCTTGAGTGAATAGGTGGATAAGTGAACTTGATGAATGGTTGGAATGAGATGAAAATCACTTATTTATACAATTCTTGTGCCTTAGTATCCATTCATAACTCATCACATGCTGGAATCAAGTGATTTTGAATAAAATTCCAAAAGGAAATTTAAAATATTTTGAATTTGGGGCCAAAGTAGAACTCATTCGTCAAACATGCTGAATGGGTCCCACCTAGGACCTTAAAAAATGTGTTGGTAAAAATGTTGTATTTAATGTTATTTTTTAGGATAACATTCAAAAATATAGTTAATTGAAACTTGTGAGGGCATAAAGAGACAAAATAAAGCATGAGAAGGGTGTAAATAGTTAAAATATGCCTAGGAAAGCGTGAAAGCTTGTTACAAGACTTTACAACACTTCAAAATAGGACCTTTTGATGAGTGAAAAGATGATTTTTAGGTAAATTCTATTAAATAGAGTCTAGAAGAATGTAGAAACGTCTTACAACACTTCACAACACCTTCACAAGATGTTGTTCTTTGAGTTTTATTACCTACATAAGCATGTTCAAGCCATGTTACAACATAAAATAAGAGCAACAAAGTTCCAACACCATGAATCAAGACCTAAAAGGCCATAAAAATGACAAGGGGGCATTTTTCTATATGACATTTAGCCCCCACTTTAGTGAGAGGGTGAACCTATTTCAAACTCACACTAAAGTAGCCATGAACATTGAGGGGAGGGTTCAAATGCACTTACGTTAGTAAGATGGAATAAAAATGATCAAGAGGGATGATCAAGCCCCCAAGATGAAGATCCCATGGAAAAATAAGCACAAGAACAAAGGACCACACAAGTGTTGAAAATAATTGGATGAAGCTTCAATCGTCAATCAAACTAGTTGTGGAAAGAGATCTAGGTTGATTGTTTGGAAAGGAGAATGTGTACTCACTCTAGGGCCATGGACCTTTAGGCTGTCTATTGGATGAGAAAGCCCAAATTTATACTCACTATGGGGCCATAGAACTAGTTTTTTTTCGGGTGAGAAAACCCACAAAGGTAAGATACATACACTAGTTGGTATGCACTCACAAACAAAAAAGTGGCTATGGGGAAAAGTCATAATCCTAGGTGGGCTTCCCACTTAACCATATTAAAGTTATACCACCTGATAGCTTTAATAAGGCACCACAAGGAAAAAATGAATTTTTATGAACAAAAACACAAAGGTACCACAGTCATGCAAGTTGCGTTATGCAAGGTGGCAAAAAGGAATGGAAAATGTAAAAGTGAAAAAATGTAAAATGTAAAATGTAAAATGTGAAAAGATGTTCAAAGGATTCTTGTTGAGTTTATGTAAGGTCAATCACTTAGGAAACAATCTGTCTAATATATCCAAGAGAGGAACAATCAAAGAATAGTATATTCACAACTTAGGGGATGCAGTGTGTCACATCAAGCCACCAAGAGGAATGTAATATGCTTACATAGATCACACTTATGAAGGACATCACACCCAATGTCATCCAAAAAGTGAGAAACACATCATATAAATGACAAGGCTACACTATGAACCAAGAATGCGAATTAATTGTAATGTATGCCCCCCACTTTAAAGGAATTGCTACACATTGTTCTGTGAGCAATTACTTTAAACTAGATAAGAAAAGAAAAAGAAAAAAGAAAACAAGACATGAGAGCCAACTTGGAAAGTCTTATGCCAAGTCATATGTTTCAAAGTTAGGCTACGTCATGTCAAGAAATATGGAAAATAAAACAAAAGGAGGTTTCCCCTAGAAAATAAAGCACACCAAACACATAAGGGATCTATGGATTTGGGGTCAGTATGTTCGTTGTTGGGTATGTGCAAGATCATCATGGAAAAAATAGGCCCTTAAGTGGTGAAAAATTTAGAAAAATAAGAGTTAGGAAACTTGACATAAAAATTTGAATAAGTTATCTATATTATCTCAAAAATATGTAAAAATAGAATTTGTAGAAAATTGAATGTAGTTTCTAAACTACTAGGTTTATTTTAAAAAAATCAAAAATCTATTTGGTGAAAATTTGAAATTTCAATCCAATAGTACTTAATTATGAATTATTTATTACAACTTTAAAAAAATTTAAAAACTTGTATGTCTAACCAACTTAACCTGGTCAAAACTTCATGAAATTCATTTTTTATTTTTTAATCTTATAGTATATGAAGCATAGAATGTGATGCATGTTTCATAATCAAAAAATGTGATACCGTTTGAAAGCTATAGATGTTTATCAATCATCCTATCAATCAAGACTTTAGTTGTAATTCAAATAGAAAATGGATAATAATTATTTATTGAATTCAATGTAAAGAATAATTTATATTGGTGGACAGCTAAGAATCCCCTTTAAAAACCCTTTTCGTTTCATCAATTTTGGGTAAAAAAAAGTCATTAGCCACATACCTTACACATACCCATCATATTGCCACTTTTTGGCCTATCATGATCCTACACATACCATGTTGCAATGTTTTTATGAAAGAGCTTGAAACTGTCATCATTCCCCAAATCACATAGAACTAGAAGAATGAAACAAAGGGAGCAAAAACAAATTAAAAAAAAGAGTTTTTTAGCTCAACATGGAAGAGACATTGTAGTCTCGACACCTTGCATCATTTCCAAAAGGAAAATGCAAGAAAAAGGAAAGAAAATGAAAAAGTGAAAGAAAATGAAAAATATTTTGGGTCAACATGAAGGAGACATTTCGGTCTCAATGCCTTGTGTCATCCCCTAAAGGAAAATACAAAAAAAAAGAAAAAAACACAAGGACCTTGTGGGTCAACATGGAAGAGACATAGGGCATCTCTACACTTTGTGTCATCCCCAAAAGGAGAATACAAAATAAAAAGAGAAAAAGACAAGGACCTTTTGGGTCAACATGGAAGAGACATAGGGTGTGTCTACGTTTTGTGTCATCCCTAAAAGGAGAACAAAAAAATAAAATAAAAAAATACAAGGATCTTTTGGGTCAACATGGAAGAGACATAGGGTGTCTCTACACTTTGTGTCATCCTCTAAGGGAAAATACAAAATAAAAATGAAAATTACAATGCATGACAAATAGAAGAATAGAGGTACAAATAGAAGTGTACAAAGAGAGAGAACATCAAATGCATGATATTGGGGAACATGATATACACATAAAAAGAAAAGGAAAAAGGGACAAGTAATGTAAATGTAATTCAACCATTAACTAAGTTATTGGTTTAGAACTCAATCTTAAATAGATAAGCAGAAAAGGAATAACATAGTTAAGAGACATAGACAAGTGCATTAGAAGGAGAAGGCTAACAACATCTTACCCTCCACAAAGTGTAAAGGCAAGAATGAGCTGAGGTGGCTAATGTGAAAGGATCATGCAATAGTGAGAATGGGGAATTCTAAAACTATGGCATTGTGATGGTATTTTATTGCTTTAAGGTATGACGAGGAAACAATCGGTATTAGTGAAGTGATACTTATCCATTATTTCCTTCAATGTCTGACATTCTTTAGTGTGATGTCCAAGGATGTGATGATATTTTCAAAATGGTATGTTAGAGTCTCTTAGACAAATAAGCAACCTATTCATAGGTGGTAAAAGTATAAGACCTTTATTTAAGAGTAGTTGAAGTCTCCATTCACATTTAGGTGGAGGATGTGTGGGAAACTTGATCTTTTTGAGTTTTTAAGGTCATTTTTGTTTGCTATATTCGCCTTGTTCATGGATGGAAGGATAAAGAGGACCCATAGGGATCCTAACATCCTCTTCATTAGGAGATAATGGTTGTTCATGTGGAAGGGGAATGTTTAAGTTAGGAGAAGCATTCAGGATCACCATTCCAACATTTGAAAGTCTCCTAGGTTGAAGAGGATGTCTCTCAGGATGAGAAGGATCATGATATCCAAGTCCTATTGTGTTTTCTTTAGTTGATTGTTGTTCAAAAGGTTGATAAATTTCATGTTCATGTTTTGTGTCACAACCTTTTTTACTTAAGATAGAGAATCCTTTGCCATATGTTTACTCAAGGTTGATAGGAATGTTTGTGACTTTGTACTCATAGAAGGGTTGTGAATGTGATTGGTGAGAGGAACTAGGTCCACTTCAGGGAGGAACCATAGGTCCTATAATGACTTCAAGATGTAAATACACAAAGTGATCAAGAGGTGCAACAGTGGGAAGGTCTTGTGATTTCATGGATGGGTAAAAGGATGCATTGGCTTCTAGGTTGTCAAGGCAGTCATTGTAGAAATTGTCCATGCTATCATCATCTTCTCCAATGATGTCTACTTCACAAGGAGGACAACCATTAGGAGTTGTAGGATCATGTTGGAGTTTAAGGTCATTAGGGTCACAACCAAAGGCATAGTTGGACATGTCTACCAAGGACTTTAATGAATTCCAAAAATTATTGAAAGAAAATGCCATGATGTAAATAAAAAAACATGTAGGAATTGATTAAAAATAGATATGTTGTAAATGAAAACAAAATGCAAGAACAAGAAATAGTAATGTAGAAAAATGCCAAAACAATGCCAGAAATGTTGATAAAAAAAGTGTAGAGGGACTAATTCACCCAGGGTGTCGAATGAGTCCTAGTATGAATTTTTTTAGTGTTTTTTAGAAATTTAAAGATGATTGAAATGGTTTACATAATGCAATTGTAGACATGCAAAATTAGCATCATGCATTTAATTAGGTCCATTCATCAAGTAAACCAAGTTCACATTCATCCACTCATAAAGTTAATCAAGTTAATTAAATCCATTCATTAGGAAAATTAGGTTCATTTAATTCATTCTCTAGGGATTATCCACTTAAATTGAATAAGTTAAATTTATTTAATTTAAGGCTATCATTTCCCCTTTGATTAAATAAATCAAGACTTTATTTAATTAAATCTCAAAACTCATATTTCTCCCTCTTGATTTAAATAAATCAAAATATTTAAGTCAAAGGGATCAAAATCACCTAAACATCATCTAAGCTAATCTAATCTTGATTTACCTAATCTAACCACCCATCACATCCTCTAGCTTTTCCCACTTGCACCAATAAATCATTTTAATTCATTTATAAATTCATTATTTTTTTTCAACTTGGCATAAAAATGGAATATTCCCTCAAGTTTGAATATGAAGATAAGTTTACTTGTCCCTTCCAACATGGCAATAACTTCTCTCTTTCATGTCCTCCTCTCAACATTTAATTCACAATTTCAAATTTGAATCTCCCCCTCTTTGGCACATTGGCCAAAACTTGCACATTCCTCAACCTATCATAATGTGACAAGTGGCTTCATCTCATTGGTCAAATCTTTATCCCACATTGCTCTATTTTGAACACTTTTAGCATTTGAAATTTTATAAATACATGGCTTATTCTTCATCAAATCATCCACAAAGCTTATGCAAAGTCACTCTCTTCAATTGAGAACTGATTTTGTCCAATTTACTCCATCTTCAAAGAATTTTATCATTAAGCTTATCTAAAGGTGTTGGGAAAGGGCTATTTTCCACATCAAAATAGCACCAATCCCCCAATAAGATGTTGGTTTGGTCATTTGAATAATGTTTCATTGGTTTAGTTTGCTTTCATTCTTTGTTTATATTATTCTTGTGTTGAAATGAATTTTATAGAGAATCTGAGGTTTGCTGGTTTTGAACTGACTAACAATTAGTTGTGGTCTTTGTTTAATGAAAATGTAGATTGAGGGTTCACATTTTGGCACCCACTGTGGGGCAGGAATAAGTCCTTGTTTCTATCTTTGATCATGAGCTTTTTTATAGTGTACCTTCTTTGAATCCAATATTTGACATTATTTACTACAAAATGGTTAAATTCTTTCAATCTTCACTTCTAGAAATCTCATTGGTTTTTAGTCAAAACTTGTTGTAGAAAGGTGGTCTTTTTTTTTACATTCTCTATGATAGCAACTTTATTCTTGGTGCTTTGGGTCAGTCCCGTTAGAATGTATTTTGCATCTGAAAAACATCATTAGAATTTTTATACCTGTAGATGGCTTTAATGAGAACCCAATGAAAATTAAATTTCACTATCTTATTGATCAAATAAGGGCTAATCAGTGATTTGATTTGAAGCTCGGCCAAGTGCAGGTAATCCATTTTCTTTGATAATACATTTTCTCCCTCGTAACATTACATTCCTCCGCAACATTACTTTAGTGATTAATATTCATGTTGATCCTCCAATTAGTTGTGGTCTTTAGAGGATCCTTCTATTCTGCTATTTTCTTTTTCTGTTGACTGCCATGATCATGAATATGGATTTACTAAGCATTAAGTAAAATCTTGAATCTAGAAAATGCTTTGTTGTGCAGTAATGAGCATTTCATAGAGAAAATATATTATACATTTTATGTGTCTTTTCTATGCATGCAATTTTGCATACATGTTAACAAAGGCAATTTCAACTACAACATCTGATAAAATTATTTTATCCTTCATGCTTTTGTTGGACGTCATTTCACTTTTCCAAAGTTCCCATTTGTGCACATGTCAAAGTTTTAGGGATATGGGATTTATTTATGTTAATTTGCATTTGCATTAGAAGTTTCTAATGCCTTTCCTGCACCAAATCCACCCAGTCTTTCCTCATTACATCACGTCACTTTCTTTTCTCTGAGGCTTTTTGCAACACCATTCCTTTGAGGCATATTGTCATACAGTTGATTGAAGTTTCAAAAGCCTTTTTTCATTGAATTTACTTGGTATATGTTTTGCAAGACACAGTTTCTAAGGATCGAGTTCATATTACGACACGTATTTATTTGCTGCCATTTATTCATTGTCTTCTATAGCAACACACAGATTTATGTCTTTTGGTCATGTAGTAGATACCAAAAACAAACAGAAAGCATATCTCTTTTGGTATATGTTTCGAAGGATCTAGTTCATATTATAGCACATATTTATTTGTTATTATTTATTCGCTGGAATCTTACTCATTTCTGTGGAAAGACTTGCATCTTATCTATTGTGAGATCTCTCCCTATCACTACCATGCCATGTTTTTTCTTGAGAAATTGGCTTCACTTCTTCCAATTGCATTAGCTTGAAATTTTCTAAAAGCATTATGATCATGTCTAAACAACTTTAATGCATGTGCCTTAAATGTTTCAGTTTATAGCTCGATGATGTTATCCAAATATGAATCCTCTATGTCCCAGTTCAAAGTAAGTAAAGTAACTTTGATAGCCTTCATTGATTGAATCCCGTAAGCACAAGCTATCCAGCTACCATTGCGAATACTCCATCTAGCACAACTCTCAAGATTTCTAGATCCAGTACATTGCACACACATAGGGAGAATTCTGAAATGAACAAGGAACTTGGAATGGATGCGCTATTTACCTAGAAGCATGTGGGTGAATGTGATGGAAAATCTAAAAAGATCTGGAAAGTTCTTGAGTAAAGCTACTACTAGCATCACAAACTAAGTGCTTGCTAATTAATGCTGATTATACCACACCTCTACCTGGGAGATAAGATAGCATACATGCACGAAATAGGAGTAGCTAAAGGGGTCAATTGACAACAACTTTGATTGCAACACAAGTCAACCTGAAATGTAATGCTGATAGACTTAGAAAATAAAGTCTTTAATAGAGAATAAAGGAAAATGAAAAAGAAAAATGAGGAAGGTGAAAACGAATGAGAATAAAGGAAATAAAAAGGAAAGTGAGGAAGAAAATCAAAAGGAAAACAAAGAAGAACAAAGAAGGTGAAAGGAAAATGAAAGAAGGAGAAGCATGACGAAGATATTTCGCAAGATCAAAGTGTTTTTAAATACTTTAGTATTTGCTTAATAATTTTAAGAAATTATTTTCACTTCTTTGTTAGGACACTAGTTTCATTTTGGCTTTTAAAAAGAACCTTTTCAAATTTTTCTTGCTAGGGCTAAAATGAACATTAGGATGATAACATACAAGAGTTTGTTTCTTTGGTTAACAAATTGAACAAAATGTCTATCATTTGTCTTTTGGTGCTCTAAAATGAATTCATTATTGATTTGGGGGATCTAAAATGAACATGTGCTACATTGTTTTGTGAGAGGTTACTTGAACTAACTTCATTGGAAAAGGATGTATGCGCTTCTCACACTTTATAGCGATCTTGAGAATCAAAAGGCCTTTTTCATGATTTTAGGTTGAGATAAAGAAATCACCTCCACACTTCAATTTGGGCTTAAAATTGAACAAAATATTGTCCGAGTGTGGGTGGGGGCATTATTGCATACATTCTCTCTCTTTGTTGCCAACAAAGACTGATCGAGTTACGAATATTGTTTTTACTCGCTCTTGTTTATCCTAGAGGGCCTACATTGGGGAAAAAGTACTCACCCAAGGGAATGACTCAACCGGTAACACTCTGAACCTGAGAGTATTTCTAGCCATGATATAAATGTGGGTATTGGAATAAATGGCAATATCACGCAATTGGCTCTGACGAGATGGATCCAAAAGGGGACTCTCACCATATGGGTCAATCTCCATGAATGGAAAGTCTGAAATAAAACCTTTTTTTGTAGTGACCAACTGATCCATTCAAATATTTTATCAAAGTGGTTCATTGGAACTTAGATTCCAAGAAGTTACTTGCCATGTCTGATCTTGGTTAAAATATTTAGGTTAAGACTTCATTCTTAACATACCTTTATATTTTTTCCTTGGTTGCATGTAAAATCATCTCTTCTACTACGAAGGGCATGAGGAAATCCCAACAAGAAAAATGTACCAATTGATCTAGGAAGTTATATTACTTGTGAGTCAATTTGAAAACACAGTGCTTTGATCAAAAAAATTGGAAAACCAACATTCAACATGAGCATCAAATCTCAAATCCTTGAGGAGAAGCAAATATCTTTGAATAAATTCACATGTTATTTCTTTCCCTTGGGATTTGTATCCTTAGAGGCTTCTCAAAATTTGGATTTCATCTCAATTTTCTCCTACTAAGGTCAACAATAGGTAACTCTTGCCTCAAATTTCCTTGGTTTCCACATAATACACTTTGCGGGATAAGGGGAAAGTTGAGACATTAGACATCTAGATTCAAAATCTAATCAAGAGTGTATTTGTGGTAAGAAGAATCCACTAAGAAAAGATTAAATCAATTGGACCCTGTTGATGTGTTTTTATGCACTTCTCAGCACATGTAGTGTGTAGGTGCACTACCTCTCTTGAAAGACAATATTCTACAATCAAATTGCAGAACACTATCCCAAGGTCTCTAATGTCAGGTCTTGACAGTGCTTGGAATATCTCAATTGTTTTATGTGATTTGCTAGAATCACAAGGCGGACTTACGGATGAGTTACAAAGTGGGGAAGTTGGATTTGCAAATGTAGTTTCAAAGTGCCGGAAGTGAATGAACAGTGGCTGTCCACTCAAAACAGCAAGTTGAAACTCATCAAATTCATTTGATTTAGCTTCATGGTGATGCTTTGGGTCCTACTCTAACCAAGGATTACAAGAAACAGCAAAAGGAGAAGGGTTAAGAAAGCTATTCTAATCCTAAGCTACAAATGAATAGTAACAATGGTGGCTGCTAAAGTAGACAGGCTTCCTAAACTAAGTTTTGCTTGACCAAGAGAAACCTACAGTTACACAAAACCAGTGTAATATTCTAAGGACTGCATATTTTCACATCACATACACACATCATGTACATGCAATCGAACTAAGTTGCAGCAATAAAGGAAAGAGGCTCAGACTAGCTTTGCAAAGTGATTCATCATCAATGAACTACAAAAAGCATGAGCTGGAAGTTCATCAAATACTAAAACAGCAATCGCCATCATCACTCCCATTCAAGAAACTAACACTAAAACTAACATGGAAGGTAAACCATGCATACATAAAGAGAAAACTCAAAAAGAACACCCATAAATCATGCAATGTTGCTTTCTATTGCTACAAAATGTTTTTACATCAATTCTCCAACCCTTACAAATGAGGAGAAAGCCCCTATTTATAGTTTTCCAAAGCCCAAATGAATGGCTAGGATCAATTTGTATTGAGTGGCTCAGATTCATTACAAGTTAGGGCTTCACCTACCCCTGATTATTTAGCAATTTAAAATACATTCCTTTTCTTTTCTGTATTTTTTCATCTAGTGCCAGTTATTGTAGCAATTTTGTCATTTAGCTAATTTCCCTTTTCACTATAGCAAAAACTATCTGAAAGCTGCCCTCCATCTGGTGGACTTGCAACATTTTTGATTGGATCAAACAAGTCGGTCGACGATTGGCAACAATGGATTGGTGGCCCCTGATTTGCATAGAAAGCTCCTTAGAAATCATTATCATCTAGAAAAAGGTAGGAAAACTGCCTCAATGGGCCTCTTCGATAGACCTACGAAAGGGTTCTTGATTCCTGCAAACACGAAGTGTCATAAGAGCATTTATACATGAGTTAAGGAAAATATTAGTCAAACCTACAAATTCCCTATTAGATTTATCCATGCATCATAAAAAGATCTTGATATTCATATTTGGAGCTCATTTGGACCATAAACATTAATGTGTGCTTCAAGGGTGTGAGTGCCAGAGGGCGGAAAGATGGCGGAAGAAAGCTAGAAGCCAGACAGTGGACGGAAGCCAAAACAGCCAGGAAGAAGGCGGGCTCCCAGATGTTTAAAACAACCAAGAAGGAGGCAGGCTCCCAGATGTTAAAAATAGCCAAGAAGAAGGGAGGCTCTCAGATGTTCAAAATAGCCAAGGAGGGACGGACTCCTGGAAACGACCATGGAAGACCTAGGCTCCAGAGGTCGGAAGGAAGGTGACCGTCGGATGTTCAAAATGGTGACGGAGAGGCGGAACCCCAAAAATGGCCACGGAGGGGTCGGGATCCAGGGGCCAGGAAGGAGGCATCTGCCAGATGTTCCAAAATGGCGACAGAGAGGCAGAACCCCAGAAATGGCCACGGAGGGGCCGAGCTCTGAAGGCCGGGAAGGAGGTAGCCGTTGGATGTTCCAAAATGGTGACGGAGAGGCGAAACCCCAAAAATGGCCATCGAGGGGTCGGGTTTCGGAGGCTGGGAAGGAGGTAGCCGTCGGATGTTCCAAAATGGCGACAGAGAGGCAGAACCCCAGAAACGGCCACGAAGGGGCCGGGCTCCGGAGGCCGGGAAGGAGGCAACCACTGGATGTTCCAAAATAGTGACGGAGAAGTGGAACCCCAAAAATAGCCACAGAGGGGCCAGGCTCCGGAGGCCAAGAAGGAGGCAGCTGCCAGATGTTCCAAAATGGTGATGGAGAAGCGGAACCCCAAAAATAGCCATGGAGGGGCCGGGCTCCGGAGGTCGGGAAGGAGGCAGCTGTTGGATGTTCCAAAACAGCAAAAGGAGGATGAGGCTCCAAAACCACCAAAACTTAACCAAACTTTGACAAAACCTTGGCATTTAATTTAAACACATCAAACACATCCCAAATACAAAAAGGGGTGACCCCAAAGTCAAAATGAGGAAACAAGAGCGACAGGGGTCCACAGATGTTTCCAAACAGCCAAGGAGGAAGGGAATTTCAGAGGGAAAGTTCCGAAACCACCAAAACTTAACCAAACTTTAACAAAACCTTGGTAGTTCATTGGAACACCCCAAACACATCCCAGATCCAAAAAAGGGTGACCCCAAAGTCAAAAATGAGGAAATAGGAGCGACAGGGGTCCACAGATGTTTCCAAACAGCCAAGGAGGAAGGGAATTCCAGAGGGAAAGTCCCGAAACCATCGAAACTTAACCAAACTTTCACGAAACCTTGGAAGTTCATTTACACACTTCAAACACATCCCAGATCAAAAAAAGGGTGACCCCAAAGCCAAAAATGTGGAAACTGGACCGACAGGGGTCCACAGATGTTTTCGAAATAGCCAATGCAAGACAAAAGGTAGAAAGGGGACAAGGGACTTTATTTCTTCGCAGATTTGAATACCCTAAGCAGGTGAATTTGGGTAGGGGAATTTGATCATTTGATGGCACATGACCAAATTGGGCTTCGAAATGGGGCACGCAAAACAAGACAGGAGCAAAGCAGCCTATCGGGAGCGAAAAAAGGGGGTCCCTGCCTACGGCAGGGCGTGTGTGCAAAACATGCACAACAGAACCCACACATGTGCTTGGCATCTTTTGGTCATATGGTTTTCATGCAAACATTGATCTTTTTATTTTGAATTACTTTTAGAGAAAGGCATGTTCTTCACTATCTTGGTCTCGGAAACAAGTCCTTAAGTTCATTTAGGATCAAATCAAACACTTCATCCAAATTCCAAGAATTTATCATCCCATCCCACCAAACAAGTTTAGAGCTTTGGAAACATCATTCTAGACTTGGGTAAATCATCAAAATCAAAATCACCTTGTTTAGTTAGGTGTATGGGAGTGCATCCTTTCTCATACCTCTAGTTAAATTAACACCCCTTTGAACAAGTTCATCCTAAGATAACATCTAACATCTTAGGCTTTACAAGTTCATTATCCAAATCAAACAATCAAAATCAAGCCCTAAGTCTAGCATTGATCCAAAGTCCACAAACGTTCAACACCCATATCATTCACCCCTTTCATCATTCATCTCATCATTGGTCCTAAACACCATAGAGGTCACTTTTATAACAAGGTGAAAACACAAGAGGAACATGGAATATAAGATTAATCCACACATCCTGAGTAATCCAAGTCAACCAAACTATTAAAGCCTTACAATTTCGATTGATTATCACACTCACATTTATACAATCCGTAAATGGGAACATTATCTCCCACAAACCTCAACGGTACAAAAAATGTGAGTATGCCTAGTCAAAAGGTTGGAACACCTTTCTTGATGGTAGATCTAATTCCAAAACTACAAATCTATCAATTGAACAATCAATGGATGAGCCTTCAAAAGAACAATGCCATCTTATCAAATCCCAACATGCCAAATGTGAATGTACCGAGTACAACTTTACCAAACATGAATCCATAAAACTTTGGGATAAATATGTTTGCAAATCATACAAATATTGTTCAAATTCCAAACAAGATGTTAACAAATCCATGTATTAATCCAAGTCAAGGTAACACCATGCAAAATCAAAGTTACCTAAATCAAGGCAATGTGATTCCCAACACCAATAATGCTCAATTTCAACCTATCATGCCAAATCTGAACATCATCCCATATTAGAAAAATGTCCAAAATCAATTTGTCCATGATCCCATTAAAAAACCACAAGTATGCATTCCAAATTTGTTTGAAAAAAAACCAAATCAAATATGTCAAGGGAGTCAAGATATAGATCAAGATCAAATTTGGTGAGATCAAATTGCTACACTTACCAAAATAGTTGAGTCATTGCGCCAAGAGACATCTCCACCACCATTACCCATATCAGCATCATTCCTTGGTTTAGGGCTTCCCCCTTTATCTAGCACTAATCACTCCATTCGAATCAATCCACCTAACACCAATCAAGCCATCACATCAAATCCTTTGAATATACCATCGACATTACACCAACAGATGGTATCTAATGAAATGACAACATCAATCTCAACAAAAAAAAATATGGTCTCCCAAGGACCTATCACCTCAATCATTCTAACCATTCCTATCACCTTGATCACTCCAATCACCCCTATCACACCCATCATATCTCAACCCCTCACTACCATGATCGCTTCAAGCATATCTCAACCACTTTTCACTACATCCAACACAATTCCAAATCCGCCACCACTACCACCAAAACCAAACATAACAAGCCAATATAACATTGCACTAAAAGCTCACTAGGCCTACCAAAAGGCCATCCAACAATATCTAGCCACACAACAAGCAACACAAGCTCAAAAAGTGCAACAAGCCTCTCAAGCTTCCCAACAATCACAAGCACAAACACAAAAAATAATAACCATTGGGGATAATGATGAAGATTCAACCATTGGTGATAGTAGTGACAATATTCCCAACACAATTGTTGAAAAGAATGGTCAATATCTATCCATCGAAGAGCACATTGAAGATGTTTTTATCTCATCCAAAGGTCAAATCAACATATATCAAGATTCACTTTTCAATCATGATCAAAATCCACCCAACAATGATCCAATTCAAGAAATGTCAACATATTTCAACCCTACAGTTGAAGACTTTGAAAAACTCTCCCCCATAATTTTTGAGAACAATGATCAAGATCTCTCCATCAATGAGAACCTTGAAGATGTTTCCACCCCATCTGATGATCAAATCACCATACGTCAAGAACCACCCTTTAGTGATCTATTTCAAGGAGTGTTAGAGTTATTTGATCCTATTGACATAATCCATGAACCATCGACCAATGATCATGTTGAAAATGTCTCTACATCACCTAATGAGTTAGAGGACATATCTCAAGAATTTATTCCAAAGCATGATCAACATCTTTCACCAAGGTCTAGCAATGGTCCTTTCCAAGACATGTTGACCCCCTTTGACCTCATGGTTAAATATACTAAAGGAATCCTCAATTTGACACTTGATCCAAATTAAATCAAATATCAATAGGATATTGAACCACTTACCATGCCTAATGATGATGTTCAACAACCCTTTATAAGCAATCCATCCTTTGAAACTGACCCATGTCAAGAACTTGATCCAAAGCATGTTAAAAGCAACTCTGAAATCATTCAAGATCAAGAATTTGTATCTTCAAGATACTACAATAATCTAATGGACACTCTCCTACCTATGAAAGGTGATCATATCCATGTAGCACATACTCCTCCATCTACCTATGAGATTCTTTATGAGGATGGACATGTAGATGATCTTCATTCAGAATAGGATTCCTCTACTCCTTATATTATTACACAAAAATATTAGGTTATTAATTCCTACAGTCAAACAAAGTTGTCAACATCAGGATCAGATATATCCAAAATCTAGACTAAAGACATCACATATGAAGATATCCAACATTATCCACTGAAGGAAGCAGGTCAGACAGAACAAGATATTTCAGAGTTAGCAGAGCAACAAATTGAAATAACATCATATGTAGTGGTCATTTATCAGAGAATGCATTCTAAACAAGAGCTCTTGGAATAGTCAGAATCAAAGCATGAAGGTACTACTACCACCATACTGGGGGCAACTTCATCTCAAGCAAATGTCAACATAGGGAGCACAGAGAATCCTTATGATGAAATCAATGCCAATACTACAACTAGCGACATCATGAATCTTCATCCGCCCATCACCCCATCCACGAATTCAGACCAACGTCAAAAGAAAGATTTGAATCAAACCACAAGGAATGTTATTAAAGAAAAAGAAGTAGAGAAGCATGAAGGAAAAATCAAATACAAGTGGATACCAAAGAATTCAAAGAAAGATTATCCCTATCAAACTCCATCAGTGAAAGAAACTATGGGGAAAAATAAAACAGGGAAAAGTATCCATCAAAGATGTCCACAAAAACAAAAGCATGCTTTTCAAGTGATGTACAAAGTGTATCAAGCAGTCGGTCCTAATTCCCTTCACACTTTCGTATCCACCCATCATTGCTCATCTTCCCAAGTTTTGAGAGTCAAAGGTTTGAAACTGTCAACCAATCCATCTCCTATCCCTAAACAAACTCTATCCATGCCTCCACACATGATATCCAATTCTCAAATTGACCATGTATTGGCAACAACCCTTCATCATAAGGATTTCAAAGGCACTCTATCATGATGTGTGCACAAAGACAAAGTTAACTCTAGTATCGATAAAGCGGATCAAGAATCTCAAAAGTTGCATTCAAGTGCACGTATCTTGGTAAAACAACTTCTTAAAGCAGGATATCAATAGCACATCATTATAGAACCATCTACATCGACACCACCAGGTGGTTTAGCATGAGCTTGAAATCTTTCAGAAAAATAAGAAAAAAAAATAAAAAATGAAAATCCAAAAAAAATAGAAAATGGATTGAAAATAGTAAAGATAAAAAATGTCCTTTAGTGAAAACTGCATCAGTGGTGCTTTGGGCAAGACCATGATGAAAACCTAGCAAACAGGCATCATGTGTAGAGTCGAGCATCTATGTGCACCACTCCAGGAGAAATCATCTCATCCCATCCATAATAAATCCAACATTCCATCCATCTTAGCCATAATAAATCCATTCATCCATGAACCATTTATCCAATCCATTTTTCATCCATCTACATCCATAGTCCAAGTTATCTTGATCTTGACAAAGTTGGTGCACACTTTATGCTTGCTTATGGTAAACATCTTGACATGGGTCATTTTCATTGATCCTATCTTATCCAACATTATCTGAGCCTTGAAGCATTATCCAAATGAGCATTCTTTATCTAAACACTATCTTATCACAAGATAATACTTGGAATCCTTTGAATGCTTGCCATATCCATCAATCCATACACTTATCTGAGCATCTACCCATGACATTCCATACATTGCTAGACACTGGGGGCAGATATGTACATCTTGCTTCGAGAATATATATTGGTCTATATCCTCCAACTTATGTCATGATCCAAACATTAGAAAACGTGAAATAAAATTGGTGCACCACTTGTGAGAAAATTTTGAATCAGTAGGCCATGTCATATTTTGATGAGAAGACATTCCTTCCCAGTCTTCATCTTTCATCGAACATCAATCGAAATAATCACTATCAGTTGCATCTAAGTTGCACTTCAAACATCACATCAAATCATCCAAACATCTTTTGTTCCAAACCAAGCTTCAACAATCTTGATCAATCAAATCCAATCAATCCATAATCTTGGGATATCATTCTTGATCATTGTCTTGCTTAACACTATCCTTGCATTGTAGTGCATCCTCAACAATGTTATCATCATCAATCCTGATCAATCAATCCTTGCATTGTTGTGCATCCTCAACAATGTTATCATCATCAATCCTGATCAATCTAATCCTTGCATTGTTGTGTATCCTCAGCAATGTTATTATCATCAATCCATCGATCCAATCAATCAACCCTAGCTTGGTTTTGAACAAAAATCCTAAACAAAGCATTGATATCATCACACATGTCCATATCCAAAACATCAAAATCATGCGAAAAATCCAAAAACACTCAAAAAGTTAGAAAACATCAAAAACATATCATTCGAACTACGTCATATTTGAGCCTTGAACGTAGGCAAGGCTAATCTCTGATCAGCCCCTGAGACATCAAAATCCAAAAAAATTTGAAAAAGACATCAAAATCCAAAAACATAATTCAAAAAATCACAATAGAATCCAAAAACATTCATAAAATCTTAGAAAATCCCAAAACATCGCAAAATTCAAAAATCAAAACATTTGTAAAAATATCAAAAAATACCAAAAAAGGCCTCAAAACATTGCAAAATGTTAAAAACATCCAAATATTTGAAAAAAACCACCCATCCCATTTCGCTTTCACCCGCAATAATCAATCATCCATAATAAACCGATCATCACTTTCATCCTTTGGAAACATAAACATAAATAATCACAACAATCAACAAAAGAAAACTTCAATCGTAAAATCAAAAGAAAACAACAAACATTCAAAACAAAATCAAACTCTTGATCAGTCACAAACATGTCTATCAACCTTGTATCAACAGCCTATCAATCAACTTATCAACCCATCATCATCCTATACAATGCATGTCCTAGGATATATCATTCCGACAATGGGCATCATTTTGGATATCACCTTGGATTCTTATCCTATCAAAAAACATCCCTCTGGCTGAAGGTATGAAGAACATTGGCTTGTTTGCTTACTTGATCTTTTGTTTTGATTTATCTTATTGCGCTCATTCGAAGGACCTCTCGATGATATCTGAATGAAGGATTTAGAGAGATAGGAATGGGGCAATGATCATTATCCTTTTGTCTATTGTGCTTGTTGGATGTTCTTGTAAACTAACTTGGAGAATACTTGCTTTGTTAGGTACGTCCTAGCAAGGCTTATGTATGTCATGTGTGAAAAAGAATACTCCTATATGTTTGTCGAGTCAAATTCCATCGCACTAGGTACAACAACATCTTGGTTCTTTATACCTTGATGCATCGTTCTTATGTTTGTTATCAAACATAAGGTAAGTAGACCTTTTAAAGTCCCAATCCTTGATAAGCAAATAATCATCATCTATCATCATCATCATCTCTAATAAGTTCTCATCAGATCATAGACTTTTTGGATCCTCTTGTCATCATCTCATTTCTTCTTTCTTCTCTCCATGCTAACATAACATCACCAATGCATCCATCAGACATCCATCTTGCATCCATCCTGCATCCACAAACCATCAACATACCACATATCATTCATATCATACATAATAGGAAGCACCGATCATTTCACATGCATTACATTTGCATCATAATTATAATATAGATATGTTAGTCTAAGCATCTACATAAAACATTCATTCCAAGTCATATAGGCATCACCACATCATCCATCTCAAATACATCATATCATCATTTAAGTTGTTTAGGATAATATAGATTGGTTATTCTAAGCATCTTAAAACCATCTCATTTGCATCATCATCCATAACCATCCATTTTGAACCTCTTTATCATGAGATCGACCCTCAAATTGAATCTTTTCACTCGATCTCTCAAGGGGGCAATGTACTATTGTACTTCTTTCAACTGGGGCATCGAAAAAAAATAGAAATTTTTTGAATTTTGATCGTGGCAAGTTTATTCTTTGAACCAACGTAGCAAGTACATTGCTTCAAAGAGGGGAAAAATGTAAACATGCAAAATTAGCATCATGCATTTAATTAGGTTCATTCATCAAGTAAACCAAGTTCACATTCATCTGCTTGTAAAGTTAATCAAGTTCATTAAATCCATTCATTAGGAAAATTAGGTTCATTTAATTCAATCTCTAAGGATTATCCACTTAAATTGAATAAGTTAAATTTATTTAATTTAAGGCTATCATTCCCTCTTTGATTAAATAAATCAAGACTTTATTTAATTAAATCTCAAAACTCATATTTCTCCCTCTTGATTTAAATAAATCAAAATATTTTAGTCAAAGGGGTCAAAATCACCTAAACATCATCTAAGCTAATCTAATCCTAATTTACCTAATCTAACAACCCATCACATCCTCTAGCTTTTCCCACTTGCACCAATAAATAATTTTAATTCATTTATAAATTAATTATTTTCTTTCAACTTGGCATAAAAATGGAATATTCCCTCAAGTTTGAATATGAAGACAAGTTGACTTGTCCGTTCCAACATGGCAATAACTTCTCTCTTTCATGTCCCCCTCTCAACATTTAATTCACAATTTCAAATTTGAATTTCCCCTCTTTGTCACATTGGCCAAAACTTGCACATTCCTCAACCTATCATAATGTGACAAGTGGCTTCATGTCATTTGTCAAATATTTATCCCACATTTCTCTATTTTGAACACTCTTATCATTTGAAATTTTATAAATAGAGGGCTTATTCTTCATCAAATCATCCACAAAGCTTATGCAAAGTCACTATCTCTAATTGAGAACTGATTTTGTCCAATTTACTCCATCTTCAAAGCATTTTATCATTTAGCTTATCTAAATGAGTTGGGAAATGGCTATTTTCCACATCAAAATAGAACCAATCCCCCTATAAGATGTTGGTTTGGTCATTTGAATAATGTTTCATTGGTTTAGTTTTCTTTCATGCTTTGTTTCGATTATTCTTGTGTTCAAATGAATTTTATAGGGAATTTGAGGTTTGCTGGTTTTGAACTGACTAACAATTAGTTGTGGTCTTTGTTTGATGAAAATGCAGATTGAGGGTTCACAACAATTATGGATGAAAAATGCATATTTTGACTTTTTTCAATGAGATGTACTACAAAAATGAAAGCTAAATGAAGTTTTCACTAATGCAAAATGAAAAGTTCTAGAATGCAATAACAAATCAATGTCCTAATTGAATGCTAATGGAAATGGAAACTAAGATGAAATATCTAAATGCAATCAAAAATTCAAAGTGTTCGAAAGTCGGGTTCACCAAAATGAAACATATATTTTTGCGACCCTATGGACTACTCTTGCCCTTCTAGGGTTTTTCACCTAAAAGAAGAGAGATAGGGCCAAAAATGCTTATGATTCACTCAAATCAGAATGTACGCAAGGTTTTCTAATGTAAATGAACTTATCTAAATGCAATTGACTAATTTGAATGACTGAAAATGAATGCAAAAGTGGGATTTATGCCTTGTTTGAAAACACAGTGTGATATGCAAACACTAAAGAAAATGAATGAATTTTGTAGAACAGAAAGATATGGGTCAAATCAAAGTGCACATGGGAAAATTTTGATGGTTCTAGAATGTCTTAGATGTTGGATGAGATCACATATTTTTCACAGTGGGACTCATTCACCTAGGGTGGTGAATTAGTCCTCCTGGTGAAAAAGTGTTAGGAGCTAGTTTATGTCTGTCGGGATCCAGAAACTGAACAACTTCATATTTTTAGTCCTAAGGTGGGACACATCACCAAAGGTGGTGAATCAGTCCTCTCCCAAAATTCTAAAAATTAAGGAGACAACTTTGCAACACCAGATCTAAAAATGTCTACTTCTTAGGTTGTTGAAGTCAATTCTACAGAAAATAGACAAATAACTCTCTCCAAGCTTGAAATTGACTTAAGTTGACTTGAAGCACCTAGTTGAATTGGAAATCAATCTTCATCACCTAAAATATTGTCAAATCTACATACAAAAGAGCTACAAGCCAACATGCAATAGGGGAAAAATGATTAAGGGTTAGTGAATGGGGGTTAACCCTAGTTTTGGTAATTAAACCCTTGAAAAGATAATGAAATGAAAGAGAAAGATAAAATAATAACATTCAAGTGTTATCAACTTACCTAACCCTCGATGATGAAAGTTTGAAGTAATGTCAATGGCTACTTTAAAGTGCTTGAATTGTTGATGTAAAATGCTTGAATGCTTGAGTGAATAGGTGGATAAGTGAGCTTGATGAATGGAGGATAGAATGAGATGAAAATCACTTATTTATAAAATTCTTGTGCCTTAGTATCCCTTCATACCTCATCACATGCCAACATTAAGTGATTTTGAATAAGAAATTTAAAATATTTTGAATTTGGGGCCAAAGGGGGACTCATTCACCACCCATGGCGAATGGGTCCCACCTATGACCTAAAAAATGTTGTATTTAATGTTATTTATCAGGATAACATTCAAAAATACAATTGATTAAAACTTATGATGGCATAAAGAGACCAAATAAAGCATGGTAGGGGTGTAAATAGTGAAAATATTCCTAGAAAAGCATGAAAGCTTGTTACAAAACTTTACAACACTTCAAAATAGGACTTGTTGATGAGTAAAAAGGTGATTTTTAGGTAAATTGAATTAAATAGATTCTAGAAGAATGTAGAAATGTCTTACAACACTTCACAACACCTTCACAAGACATTGTTCTTTTAGCTTTAGTACCTAAATAAGCATGTTCAAGCCATGTTACAACATAAAATTAGAGAAATATAGTTCCAACACCATGAAACAAGACCTAAAAGGCCATGAAAATGAAAAGGGGTCACTTTTCTATGAAACAGATAGGAAGATCTATGTTTTGGTATCCTTACACATTATTCATATTGAAGTAGAAGCAACTTCTATTGAGCTAGAGTTTGAGGGTATTGGAGATTTTTGGCTCTAGTGGAAAAGGTGTTCTAGTCATCCTCTCCAAGAGAGGGGAGCTCTCTCCTATAGAGGTGGATATTGAGTTGGTATGTTGGGCTAGAATGTCTTTCAAGCGGATTCTTGCTACCCTTTATTTAGTCTTTCTTCTCAACTCTCTTATTAAAGAATGGAGTTTTGTTTGTCTGATTGTTTTGAAAGGAAAATCTTGTTGCCTCTTTTTCTTCTTGGTTTAGTGTTGTTTATATTGAGTAGATGGTTGTCTAAACTTGGATGTTGTAGGTTGTGTTGTTGCCTAGCTATCTTACACAATATATGTTAGTAGTTAGGGTTTAGGGTCCTAGTAAAAGCATGATTGTAGAGGGTTTATGGTTTCCTTCAAAACCTAATCTTTGTAACATGTGTAGTCTAGCCTATCTTTCGGGTGGTGGTTAATTTTGGTGGCCTATAGGCCTAATTATTATTTGAACTGCTAGCAAGGCAGCCTATTTTTGAGTTGCTATTTTGTTTAGGGTTGAACTGCTGGCCCTAAGGCTTGTTTCATGATGTTGTATGGGATTAGAGCCCTAACCTTGAATTTTCAATAAATAAAATGATTTACTCCTTTTGTAGTGTTCTAAAAAGTATCCCTTTTTGCACACTTAATTTGGGAGTAATAATTAATAAAATGATCATAATGTTGATTTAATTTAGTGTTGTATTATGTTTTCATATTTACATTAAGTTTAGGGACATTCTTAATAAAATGGACTTAATTGTGCCTTTTTTTAGTCTTATATGGTGTACCTTTTGTAATGATATAAAATGTACACCCTTATATTTTGACATTTTTTTTGGTCTCCTTGTTAAATTAAGCTTAATGTTGCCTTGATCTAGTGTTGAAATGCGTTTACCGCATTCACATCAGGTCTTGGGCCCTTTTAAATAAAATGAACCTAATTGTGACTTATTTAGGGTGTTGGAAAGTGTATCTTAACACTTTCACACTAATCTAGTGTTTTTAGTAAATAATTGGGCTTCTTTATGCATTAATTGGCCTCATTTTGCATCTAGAAGCCTTAAATACTATAGTTTTTTTAAAATAATCCCAACATAAACCAATATCCAATCATATTTCAGATGTTTTTGGATTGTATGGCCAATATTTAGTGATGTGGGACTCATATTCCACCTTGGGTGTATGGTTCTACCTAAATTTTGGGGCCTCAATCTAGATTTCATATGAATCTAAGCATTTTCTTGAAAAATGTGTCCCATAGCCTAACCTAATGGGCTCATATGCCACTTCTAGCGTATGAGTCCAATGTGGCCCAAAATAAAATTTAATTCAAATTCTTGGAGGGATTTTATTCTCCTAGATTTTATGTTAGCTTGTAGTATCCTAATTTTGAGAAATTTGGTATAAACAAGTATAAATTCAAGGTTATTTCACTCATTTTCACCTTATAATTTCATGAGAGCATTCCTTCTTGCAAATTTGAGTTCACAAGAGCATTAAAGTGTTTAGAAGATCATTCAAGACCCTTCAAGAGTTGATTATCAAGTGTTTTGGAGCATTATTCAAGTGTCAAGCATCATGTGAAAGTCATCATGCAACATGCTTTTTTTTTGAGCTAACATTTTGTGACATAGGGTTTCATGATTCAAGCCAGCATTGAAGTCAAGATCTACTTCCATTGAATCCATTTCATGCATGTTTTCAATACTTTATTCCTAGGGTTTGGTGAGTTAAAATATTACATTTAGTTCATTCATCATTCCTCCTTTACATTTGATTGCATTACAATTTTTGATTACCAAAATGGGGTTTGAAAAATGAAAATTCCTTTCTACTAATAAAACAACATTTTTCCCTCTCTTTAGTGTGTGATTTGTACATATAGGTTGAAGACACATTGAAGATAAATATTTTAGAAATTTTGTCAAGTGTTCAAAGTTGTCACATCATCTACAAGGACATTGAAGGACATCTACGAAGAATTATTCAGCATTCCAGATTCATAAATTAGGTTGAGAGGAAAGAGTAAAGGTTGAAGAGTAGATTTAGAATCTAACTTTTTGAAAAGGCCATACTAGACTAATATGCCACTTTTGGCATATGAGTCACAATACATTGATAATTTATAGTTTTTAGGTGTTCCAGATATATCTTTGACTAATTTTTGCTCCCTCCCCAAAACCCTAATCTGGGACTAAATCACCCAGCTTGGTATATGATTCCTAGTCTACATTAAATTCACTAGTTTCAATATTCTAGGTTTCCATTCAAGCTACTATCAGTTTCTAGGTGTACCTTTTTTCTTTCACATTTTTTTGTTCTATTTTACATTCATTTTTAGGTCTTTTATTCAAGTCTTGCATATCTCTAATTTTCATAATTAGATATTGCATATCACTTGTCATTCCAAGCCATAGCTTGGTGCTAAACCACTCTTTAGTTATTAATCATTCCCTAGGAAATCCTATTGCAATATCTCTTTCCCCTTTTCTACATTTGGATTGAGATCTCTAGGTTTTTCTTGAGTGAAACTTAAGGGAAATAGGAATGGGTCCTAGAAACCCTATCTCATGCCATAGGGGATAGGGTGGACTATTTACATCATTTCATTTTGGTGAACCTGATGTGAACACCTCTTTTCAGATTTGAAGTGCATCATAGTCCTGTATCTAGCTTGCATTAACTTTGCATTAAGGTTTCCATTAGTTAATTTACATCTAGGGTTTTTAAATCTTAAATTAGTGAAAGTGCATATAGGTTGCATCTTCGTGTATTGCATCATTGAATCTCATCTAAAATCTGCACTTTGATTTATTCTATACATCATCCAACCTAGAAAGCATAACATTCATTCAATATTTTTTGAAAAATGTGCAAAAACCCTAAAGTGGGACTCATATGCCCCTTTGGGTGATTTAATCCCATCTCTATTTTTGTTCTTCTATTTATTGTTGGTAGCTTTCGGTTTTAGTTTATAGAGTTTCAATTTGATTCAAATCATTGCATTTAGCTTAAATTGATTCATTTTGTGCACTGTTCAAATTCAAAATTATATTTATAGCATTTCATTTTAGATTTTTGCATAGTGGAATCAGTAAATTACCTTGTTTAGAATCTAAAAATTGCATTTACATACTTCATTCTAAGTCATTACATTGCATTTCATCATGGATATGTACTTTGGTAAACTTTGGATGTCCTTAAAAATTATTAGTGTATGTGTTGAGTTGTGCTTTAGGAAATGACCATAATGAAATTGAACTTACTCATGCTCAATCAATTCCTAATGCATGTCCTCATGATGTTGACCTAATTGGAGAAGATGGTGATAGCATGGAGAAACTCATAAATTATTTCCTTAACAACCTTGAGAACAATGTATCCTTTTATCCTTGTATGAAACAACCAACACCCCCTACCATCCCACCACTTGAGATGTTTGGAATTTTACATCTTGAAGTTGAAACAAAAGTTGAACCCAAGTTCCCTACAATAGGTGAACCTAGCACCTCTAATCAAGAAAACATTCAACCATCCTATGTTGGCGAGTCTAGCAAGCAATGAAAGACTTAAAGACTAAAGAAATTACAATTCCCTTGTCTCTCATATGCAATTGAAAGAACTTTAGACATACTTCTAAGTGAAGGAATTATTACATTACCACCCATGAAAGAGAAAGTGGTTGAACAACCTCCTATGGTTCTTTTTGTTCCTCCCCTTAGGGAAAAAAATGAAACTTATGGTTAATAAACCCACTCCTACACTAACGTAACTTGAAAATTGTAATAAAAGAAACAAAACTACTAGAGAGTGTAGGTGTAGATGTCATGCTCTTACTCAAAGATTAAACAAAGAAAAAAAAAAGAAAATCAACATCCAAATTTGATTGAAGCAATGGATGATGAGTCTCTCTTTCCACAACAAAAATATTCTATACCGCAACTGCAACAGGAACTAAACAATTATTTGGACATTATCATTTGACCTTCCATTGTGATTAACTTGGATGATGATGATAAGGTTGCTAAAATTGATGAAGATGTGCATTGAATACATTATTTTCCTCTTCTATGAGCTTAAACAATAATTCTCTTAAGAAGAGCATTTAACTTGGTAATGACCCTAGTTCAGCACTTGTTATTTTCCCTTTGGCTAGCTATCCACCTTCGATATATGATGAACATGATTGGGATGTAAACGACCTACTAATAGGTTGACTCACATGTGCCTTACTATGATTTTGTATTATTTATTTTTTATGTTTCTTTATGCGATTTCATTCGTGTAATGTGATCCTCCCCATACTATTCTATTTCATATATATCTCTTTTTGTGACATTCCTCTATTTGTACCTGCATTCTTCTCTATGTCGTAAATATTTATCTTTTCATTTGTCTTGTGTTTTCCTTCTGGGGATTATGCAAGGAGTTGAGACATTCATGTCTCTTCCATGTTGACCCAAAAGCTTTTTCTTTTCTTTTTTGCTCTCTTTGTGTCATTCTTCCTATTCCATGAGTATTTGGGGAATGATGATAGTTTTTGGCTCTATAAAAAATATTGTAGCAAGACATACTAACCCGAAATCCATGGATCCCTTATGTGTTTTTTGGATTTTATTTAAATGGGGGAAACCAATTTCAATGACATAGCTTTATTTGGAAACATATGACTTGGCATAGGGCTTTCTAAATAAGCTCTTATGTCCCTTTTGTTAGAGTTATCTTACATTAGCTAATAATTAATTAATCTTTAATTGATTATTAGTCTAATTTATTATCACACACTTTAGCTACTTAGGAATGATTTATTAGTTGAGTTAATATTAGATCATTATGTCTCATCTCATGTGATGTTGACACTTGTCATGATTTGATCCCTTTCTCATTTAGGGCTTTGATCTTATAAGCATTCAACCCTCATTGTGATTACTTCATGAGAAATATCTGGAGCTTTCATATATTCATGAAAGCTTCTTCTGTAACTTTTTCATGCTGATGAATATTGCACATATTTCTTTGTAGATCTCTTGTGTGGAAGGTTTCTATGTTTTTTGTTTGATCCTATGCCTCATGGCTTTGTGCTTGTTTCATAATTCTAACATGGTATCAGAGTCTGGATTCAACAAACACCTTCTCAATTTATGAGGTTTCCTTCTTCAACAAGGGTTGCAAGCTTTAGATCTAAATCCCCTTTTCTTTCATTGTAAATTTTGGAGGTGGGCATTTTTTGAATCATTTTTGTGTGAAAAGGACCTCAGCGTTGGATCGATGACTATCAAGAAATTCAAATTTGGATTTTGTTTAGCTTGATTTTGATTCTTGAAGCCAGATCTACAAGGTTTTGAAGCGGTTGATTTTTTTCTAGATTTGAAGGGTAGCTAAAATTTTTGGGCATTTTGAGACCAACTGTACCTCACCATTGCATTTGCAGTAGCCAAAAACCCTAAGATCAATTGTAAAAATATTGAAATCTGAGCAGTTGACCTCTAAGGAAAAATTTGTTGCTCATACGACCATCTACATGTAGATTGAGAAAAATATTTTTCAGGTTGGCTTATTTTTTAAAAAAAACCTATTTTGAGGTTTAAAAATCAAAAATCAAAATCAAAAATTACACAGGAATTTTTTTTAAGTAAAAAATCCTTTTAAAGGCTGGGTGGAAGATTTATTTTTATAGGAGGGCATAGTGTTTTGAAAGGGTACATAGTACCCTTTAGCCGATGATGATTGTATAGGCCTACTGATGGTAGCTATATAGCCATTCAATGAATTCTTCATCTTCAATGCTAGCCCTTCTTACCAGGGACCTCTTTGCCTATTGACTGCTCTTTTATGGGCATTAGGGAGAATATTTCGTCAACATCATTTTTCCAAGGGAGCCAAATTTTTTTTTGGCAACATGGAATATTTCTTGGAATATTTTGATGATGTGAGCATGGCATCATGCTAACGTCAGTGGTATGGGCATACTCTATGGCCCCATTAGACCCCCTTTGTGCCCTAAAAGGGGTGTTTTTTTCATTTGGCCTTAACTTGGGCATGCAATACCATATTTTAGAAAACAAGATATTGTCAGAAAGCTGGTTTCGTCAAATTTCCAGTGGTGTGGGTCTCATCACCTTATTTGGCTGCTAGTGCATTATACAACCTGTGGAAGTCAAAGGAGTTGTTTTCAGTATGAAGATCGTAACTTTTGACCAGTTTCTCCATTTTCATGATCTCAATGGTGTTGGAACTATCTTTTAGAGCTCTTCAGTTCCATTCATGCAATTTTTCTAGATTTCACTCTAGGTAAATTTTATTCAATTTTTTTTTCACACTCTAGTCAATTACCTAGACATATTAGCTCTTGTGAACTTCTTGTTTGCATGGGCTACTTTTTTTTTGGTTGTTCTTTATGTCTTTGCAGTATTATATCCTATTTGGGCATTGTAGACATCCTTTTCATGCATTTTATCTTTTGTAAATGAATTGAGATAAAATGCCTCAGTATTGCACATGTATTATGGGATCTTGCACTTCACTTTGTGCCTTATTGTACTTGCACTATGATATAAAGTGCCATGGGGGTTCATGTTTGAATTTTTTTTCCTTCAAACCTTTCTCATTCGTATGTGACTTTTTTTTTCATATCCTTTATATTTGCTTGTACATTCATGTCTAAACATTCAGATGTTCTTGGTTCTTTATCATGTCCTACTTTCATGTATTTAGTTTCAGTATACCTATCACACCTCTCCCTTTTCAACATTATGGGGGGGTTTCTACTATTGGTATTAATGCTTCCTTGTTTTTTCGTTGGAGTTAGCTATGTATACAATATTTGTTCCTATGTACAAGGAAGATGTAGTGGTTGGTTACCCATGCATTTAGGTGAGATGGAGCACTTACCATATGGACACTCTTGCATTCCTATTTCTAGAGGCAACCTTCCCTTTTTTACATGATTAGTTCTTTAGAGTATTGGTACTTGTGCCATCTATATCTTTGAGTTATTGATGTTTTCCTTGGTTTTCCATCAGATTTGAGTAGTGTTGTTGAGGGAACTCATACAGATTCTTGTCTTCTTGATCGTGATCATCATATGTTTCAATAGAGGTTCCTTTTTGAGCATTTCAGTAGTCATTCTTCGACAGTGTTTGCAACTTCTTCATGCTTTTGTGGTGTTCTACATGTTCTCCCTTTTCAAGACTTTGTTTGGTTGGAGGCTTCTCATTCCTTGACACCTGGATTTGAAGGCTTTTCAGTCCTTCAATTGCCTTTGATCTCTTTTTGGACTAGAGGTTTTCCCATGAGGTTTTCTCATTTTCTCCACATTATAGAGATCTTTTATTTGTACATGGTTACCTTATTTGGCCTTGTTTGTCAGGACCCATCTTGAATTTCTTTTAGGGTTTTTAGCTACTCCCTATGTTCATCTTAAGGGGGGTTGTTAGAGTTATCTTGAATTAGCTAATAATTAATTAATCTTTAATTGATTATTAGTCTAATTTATTCATTTTGGGGGCAACACCTTTCAGTGACATAGCTTTATTTGGAAACATATGGCTTGGAATAGGGCTTTCTAAATAAGCTCTCATGTCCCCTTTGTTAGAGTTATCTTACATTAGCTAATAATTAATTAATCTTTAATTGATTATTAGTCTAATTTATTAAATCACACACTTTAGCTACTTAGGAATTCTTTATTAGTCGAGTTAATATTAGATCATTATGTCTCATCTCATGTGATGTTGACACTTGTCATGATCTGATCCCTTTCTCATTTAGGTCTTTGCTCTTATAAGCATTCAACCGTCATTGTAATTACTTCATGGGAAATATTTAGAGCTTTCATATCTTCTTGAAAGCTTCTTCTCTAACTTTTTCTTGTTAATAAATATTGCACATATTTGTTTGTAGATCTCTTATGTGGAAGGTCTCTTTGTTTTTTGTTTGATCATGTGGCTCTTGGTTTTGTGCTTGTTTAAAAATTATAACACTCTTTATTGTTAGCATTTATCATTTGATACTTTAATGTACTTGCTAACAGCATGGTGTTTACCAATTTCTTTGAAGTCAGGGCATACATTGGTATTATTCTTTTTTGACTCATGTTTCACATTATAGTCTTCTTACTTCATGCGATGTGTCTTTCACTTTGTTGTGATATTGGGTGTAATGTCCCTCAAGAGAGGTCTATATTAGCATATTATATTCCTCTTAGTGGCTTGATCTGAAACACGACATCCCCTAAGTTGTGAATTTTCTATTCTTTGATTGGTCCTCTCTTTTAGAAATTAGGCATGATGTTCCCTAAGTTAAGACCTTACATGAACTAAGAAAAACTTTTTTGACCATATCTTACATATTCTATTATATGGCCACTTTGCATAACACACTTTTCTTTCTGATGGAGCCATCTTGTTTGTTCATTAGTTGCAAGAATACAAAGCTTTGCTTGCCTCATGAAGCTCAAAGTTCATTATTCTGTGGCACTTTATTAAAGTTACTAGGGTGTATAGCTTCATTCTAGTTGTCCATATGGGAGCCAAAATTAGGAGTAACTTTTCCATAGCCCCTTTCTTTATTGTGTGAGCACATATTGGTTACGTGCATATGTGTCTCACTAGGGGCTCACCTAGTGGACAACCTAAGGTTCCACTAACCCTTGTGAACATTCATTTTTAGACAAAGAATTTAGATTTGATCCACAACATGTGGAACAAATGGTCAAATATTGATCCACCCCTTTTGTTTTATTATATTTTTCTTTGTCTTTGGTAGTGTATGCTTATTCCTTGTTGTTGCTCCTTACATATTTATATGTGTGTTCTTTTTGGCTTATGTTTGTTTTCCATAGAATCTTGGTCTTGGGGACTTCATCACCCCTCTTGATCATTACTATCCTATCTTACTAGCATTGGTACATTTGAACCCCTCTTGATGTGATTTGTTCTACTTTAGTGTGATTTTGAAGCAAGTTCCTCCTCTCACTAAAGTGGTAGCTAAATGTAATATTGAAAAATGTATCCCCTTACATTTTTTGCATTTCTTTGGGCCCTCCTTGTTAAACTAAGCTTAATGTTGCCCTGATTTAGTGTTGTAATGTGTTTAACAAATTCATATTAGGTCTTAGGCCCTTGTAAACTAAGTGGACCTAGTTCTTCCTTATTTAGGGTGTTGTAAAGTGTATCTTTACACTTTCAAACTAATCTATGGTTCTAGTAATAAATTTGGCTTCTTTATTCCTTAATTGTCATAATTTTGCATCCATAAGGCTTAATTAAAGCATCTTTCCAAGATTAACCTTGACATTTATGAAATTTCAATCATAATTCATGTGTTTTTACATTGTATGGCCTAGATTTAGCGATCTAGGACTCATAAACCACCTTGGGTCTATGGGTCCCAATGAAGTTTTGAGGCCCTAGTCTAAATTTCACATTAATCTAAGCCCTTCTTGAAAAATTTGTTCCAAAGATCAGTCTAATGGGATTCATACACCACTTCTAGTCTATGAGTCATGTGTGGCTTAAACCTAAGTTAAATTAAAATTTTTGGTGCTATTTTATTGTCCTAGATCTAATTCTAGTTTATAGTGTTGTAATTTTGGGAAATTTGGCATAAGAAAGTATAAATACAAGGTTATTTCACTCATTTTCACCTAAGGCTTTCATGAGACCATTACTTATAGAAAATTTTGGTTCACAAGAGAATACAGTGTTTACAAGAGCATTTAGGAGCATCCAAGAGTTTATTATCAAGTGTTTTAGAGCATCATTCAAGTATCAAGCATCATGTCAAAGTCACCATGCATCATGTTTGTTTTTGAGGAAATATTTGTGATGTAGGGTTTCATTATTCAAGAAATAATTCAAGTCAAGTTCCATATCATTCATTAAAGAGTAAAGATCCACATCCTTTGGAGCCATTTCATACATGTTTGCAACACTTTATTTTTAGGATTTTTTGAGTTGCAACATATCATTTTGTTAATGCATCATTCCTCCTTTCCATTTCATTTTATGTCAAGGTTGATTACCTAAATGGGGTTTGACCAAGGCAAACCCTTTTCTACTAAAAAATAAAATTTCTCCCTGTCTTTAGTGTGTGATTTGAATATCTAGGTTGAAGACATATTAAAGAGCAAGATTGGAGAAATTTTTTCAAGTGTGAAAAGTTGTCAAAGTTGTCACCTTTCTTACAAAATCACTAAAAGAAACCTACAAAGTAGAATTTAGTAGTTTAGATCTAGAAATCAGGTTGAGAAGATAGAGTATAGATTGAAGAATATATTCAGGTCTTGATCCTCTAAAAAAGCCAAGCAAGACTGATACACCACTTCTGATGTATGAGTCTCAGTATATAGTCAAATTTCCACATTTCAGTAGTTCTAGACTTATCACTACCAAATTTCTATTCCTGTCCAAAAACCCTAATCTGGGACTAAATTGCCCATCCTGGCATATGAGTCCCAATGTGCATTAAATTCAACATTTTTAGCATTTTAGGTCTTCATTCAAGCTTCTATAGGTTTCTAGGTGCACCTCTCTAATTTCTCAATTTATTATGTCGATTTGCATTCATTTCAAAGTCATTTATTTAAGTCTTGCATATCATTAGGTTTTGCATGTTACTTATATTTCCAAGCCCTAGCTTGGTGGTGAACCCCCTTTTTAGTCTCTAAACATACTGTTGCAAGATCTCTTTCTCTCATTCTATCATTGGATTGAGATCTCTAGGGTTTCCTTGAATGAGACAATAGTGAAATAGGACTCATTTCTTTGTGCTTCATCTCTTGAAAGATGGGGTACCCTATTTCTATTGTTACATATACAAAGTTGGATAATCAAGACATTTTCCTTCACATGAGGAGTTTGGTTTGATGGTGATGCATAGTTGGATAATCAAGAAAGTTTCTAAACCAAGGATTTTGGATTGATGTTGAAGAAAAATTGGATAATTAGGATATTTTCCTAGAAAAAGAAAATTAGGTTGATGTTAATGTAGTATTTTTTGGTTTTTTTTTTAATTTAAACCTTAATGAGGGGTTTTTTCGAAATTAAGTGTTACATATGATAATTATTTATAATGTTAGTTGAGTGGGAAGTTATTCCTATAATAGGAAAATAATGGCTTTATAAAGCTAATATATTGGATGTAATGTGACAAATGATCATAATGAAATTCCTATTATTTTTGTTATTATTTGCAATGTAAATTCTTAATATTATTATGTTGTTCTTGTTGCTCTATAGTATTATCATTATGAAATTTGTTCTTTTTTTCTATTTTCTCCCTTCATAAAATGTTGTATTGAAAATTATTTTAGCTTCTTTAGAGGTTTAGCTAATGATTTTACCTTGACTATATTTGTGATTCTTCTTAATGTCATTATCAT
>VDFB02271358.1:1282044131-1282205161 GCA_007258455.2 Sequoia sempervirens | reverse complement strand
AAGAATAGTGCAAATAGCTACCCTAGTGATAGACAAAGGAGGGGTGGCCTATAATGTCTCCACCATCAACTTGGGCCTTCCTACAAGAGAGCAAAAATTTGATGAATTCTAGGGATCAGTAGCCACAATAATGTTATAGATGAGAAAGGATCAGTCCTCTAAGGAGGAACTGAAGGCACAAGTGGTGGATCCGAGTGCCTGAATTTAGCAATGGACATCTCTAGAGGATGTAGCACCAATGAAATCTTATGCGCCCTTGCTACTCCCCCAAGAAGATCTTACCAAAATGGAGAAAATGAAGAATTGGATCAAGGCTACTATAGATTGGTTCGGATGGGTTTTTTACTATGCTGACATGGGCATAGGCCATGCTGTCTGAACATCTAATAAATTTTGAGATGTGCAAAAGCAACTAGAGGGCATAGAAAGATATGTCACCAGTTCATTGAGCTATATAGAATCACCTATCCTAAGCTTGAGGCCATTCTAAAAATTACCAAGAAAAAATGGGAGGAGCAGGCCCTTGTGAAGGATGATCATTGGCTGGTAGAAACATGGAAAATGGGTCTAGATCATAGGAGGGACATCTTGGAGAGAGTGCTACATGAGGTAGAGCTCGACCTTGAATGGGTCAAGGAGTATAGAATAGACAATGAGGAATACCTGAAGCTGATGACAAACTATAATATGCTTGTCGTAGAGCATATCCAAAGAAGATTAAGCCATACTTCCATAAGAAGATGGAGCAAGCGGCAACATAATCACTAATGTTAGACTTTATGGATTTTGCTACTAGAGCATTTTTCCAGTCTGAATAGGTAATTAAGGCCACACAAAAATGCAATAAGAACATGGAACAAATCACTGGAAAATCTAAGAAGCTGACCTTCCAAGTTCTTCAATCTGATATCATGGAGTGGGGCAAGCTTCAGGCACTAATTGTAAAATTCATGGAATACGCTACTCTTTAGAAGAACAAATGGAAGCTAGTGGTAGATGATGAGTTCCTGACAATATAAGCTGAGAAAAGAAGGCAGTCACTAGAAGATAAAATTGTTATAGTGTCAGGGCCACTATAGGAAAAAATAGAGAAGACAACAAAAATATATTTTATATTAGTATATTTTTGGGGTAGGTGAAACCCTAATGTAAAATGAATCATGGTCATGGACACAATGAGAGTAAATACTAGCCATTCATTTCACTTTTGGAAAACTATAAATAGGGATCTCCTCTCATTTTCAAAGAGAGTTGAATTATTGTAAAGGCATGCTTCAAAAATTTCAATAGAATTTCATTTCTTTTGGTGGGTTCTTGTGTTTCTCACATGTTGCATAATTCATCTTCTGAAATTTGATAGATTTAGATTGATTTACTTTTTTTTTTCTAAGTGCTTTCAAGTAGTTTTTGTAGTTTAGTTCATGTTGTCCATTGATATTAAAGAATACTACGGTGTTGATGCTTTCATTGTGCATGCTTTTTGTTGTTTGTTGATGATGAACAATAGTGTAAAGCTAGTCTAAACATTAATTCATTGTTGCACTTAAAATTAATCTTTATTTATACTTTATGGTGAATGAACATCTAAAAATATGCAGACCTTAAAAGATGGCACTAGTCTCATGAGAATGTATGTTGTTTGGCTAAGTGGATCTTGGTTATAAGAAGGTTGTCCACTATATCATCCTCCATTGTCACTATTCATCAGTAGTTTCAAGTCTAGGAACTCTTACCTCCCTTTTCCCTTTTGACCTTTCTTTGAAATAGTAATTTAGGCAAAGTTCCAACATCATTGTAAATCCAAATCTAATGTTGTCCATGGAGTTTAGACTGCTGTTTTGAACTTGCAGCAATTACACATCAATCCTAGAATCTCACAAACTCCACTTGAGAATCCAATATCCTTCCAAATTAGAAATTTTCCATGCCCCTTATGATTACCAGCAGATCACATCAATCCACTGAGTTGTTTTTGCAAGTCATGACCTCACACTCGAGAGACCTTGGGGTAATTTTCTGCAACTTTTTTGTAGAAAGTTGTCTTTCAAGAGAGGTAGTGCACTTGTGTATTTCCTGTGTTGAGAAGTACAAAAACACCCATCAACAGGCACCAACACCAAGTGCACCTCTGTTCATTCTCATTTTATTATTTTGCATTTCAATTTCACATTCTATGTCATTTAGTTAGGTTTTGCATGGTACTTTGCATGTCATTTGCATTTCTTGTCTTTCCAAGCCCTAATATTTTTGTGAACCCTTTTTATACCTCTAATCATACCCTAGGAAACCCTCCTAGTAGATCTATTTTCTACATTCCATCTTTGGATTGAGACCTCTAGGGTTTCCTTGAATAAAAGTTGAAGAAAATTGGTCTAGGTCCCTTGTGTTCCATTTCCCAAAAGGTGGAAACCTTATTTCTATTGTTTCAATAGTTAAGTCAACTATGATATTTTCTAAGAATAAAAATGAAGAAAATTATCATGGAATTTTTATCTCTCTAGAAATGTACCCAAAATATGTTATAAAGATATTAGAATGTAAAAAAAAATCTTACATAAAAACAAATAATAAGCCTAAAATTAAGAAAAAAATATTGTAGCAACAATGCAAATCTAACTTTATATAAAATTTTGGTTGGAAGTTTAATTTATTTGACAACTAGGCATGATATAATACATGCATTTATCTTATTTCCAAATTTATGGAGACACCAAAGTATACACATTGTGAAGGAAGAAATACTATCTTAAGGTATGATGATGGAACCAAGGGATATGGTACATTTTATACTATAGAAAATACATTTGATTTCATTAGATATACTTACAATGACTGGGCAAGTATTATACATAATAGAATTATATATATATATATATATATATATATATATATCATTTTAATTTAGGATTCATTTCATGGACTTCCAAGAAGCAACATATTGCTTCTCTTTCTATAGTTGAATTTGAGTATATAACAACAAATATAATAGCATGTAAGGTTTTTTGGCTATAAAGAATCTGAGAATATTTGAAAGTGTAACAAGACAATGGTATAACTATAAATTGTGATAATGTATCATCAATAGATTTGATAATGAATCCAAATAAAAGATGTACTATAGGTCTAAGTAGCAACCAACTCAAAATAATTGTAGAGAAGTAGTGACACATAGCAACTATAGTCAATCATAGGATTTTTTTTTGTAAACAATTTCTATTATGTTTGTAAATGTGATACGAAAAATATATTTCCTATTGTTTTTTCAGTGTTTTGATTCTTCAAATGGTTTCCATATTTTATGTTTTCTTTTTGTGGATACCAAAAAGTATCCCTTTTTCCTTGCTTGATTAGGGAATAACTAATGATAAATTGGACTTAATGATGCCTTGATTTAGTGTTGTGAGGTGTTTTACACATCCACATTAGGTCTTAGTCCCTTGCAAACTAAATAAAATGCATTCATTGATGTCTTGTAAAGGTGTTGTAAAGTTTTTTAAGTGACTTTCACACTTTTCTACACTTTTATTAAGTATTTAAGTCTAATTGACCTATTTTCCCCCTAATTCAATGTTATAAAATGTATTTAATTGCATTCTCACATTAATCTAGAAGGCTTTAAATTTAAACCTAATTTTAATCTAGTGTTGTAATGTGTTTTACACATTCACATTGGATGTTGTCCCTTTCTAGGCTATGTGGACCTCATTTTAATGTTGTAAAGTGTATTTAATCACACTTTTACATTGAAATTTGTGTCCCTAGCCCTAATTTTTCTTTAAATCATCATTAATAGGCTCCTGTTCCCCCATATTGTGCATCCCAAGGTTTATTTTGATCAAAGACATGATAAAATCAACATGAAAACTAAAATTCTTCTCTCGCTAACATCCTAGCTGGCAAAAGAGCCCGTATGGGACCCATTCACCACTTTGGGTGAATGAGTTACCTCCAGGTGGAACTAAGTCATCAAAAGTGGTGATTTAGTCCCATTTGGGCTATTTTTGAGGTTTGTGCGAGAAAAATTGGATTTTAATTTTAATTTTCTTCCATGTTGGCCTTGGGGATCAAATTAATGAGAATTTTAGGTGGATTGCCTATATAAACAAGATTTTGAACCCTAATTCATTATTCATTCATAATTAATTCATCATTCATCCATCATTCAGCATCCATTGCAAGTCAAGCAAGCTAGGGTGTTAGCATTTAAGTCATCAAGATAGTCTTCTAAGGCATTCAATGGCAAATTCTTCATCCATTGTTGTAGAAATTCAAGATCTATCAACATGGAAAGTTTCTAATTCCTTCATTTCATATTCATGCTTCCTCTTATTTCTTCATTTGGTTTAATTACCTAAAAGGGGTTTGACCAAGGAAAACCCCTATTCCCTAACATTCAACATTTCTCTTTCTTTCTTTTTGTGTTTGTATATCTAGGTACCTTCAAAGCTTGGAGATCATTGAAAAATAGGTTGAAAACTTGTTGAATAAATCTCCTTCTTGGCTAGGTAAAAATATTCAGAAAAAGTCACTTATGGTGCAAAAAATCAAGGTTTCAGATCCCGATACCTAGAGGAGCAAAAAGTGCAGACCGAGAGCTTCCGCTTCAACTTTTTCATTTCTTGAAATCTGGAAGTGGACTAAGTCAAAATCAATGGCGTATGAGTCCCACTATGAAGCCTAAAAAATGGATTTTATAGTTTTGAGTACCCTTTTGTCTGAAACCTATTCCAATAGAATTTCCCGAAAACAAGACTAAGTCACCCATCTTGGCGTATGAGTCCTAGTGAGCTTCAATAGTGATTTTTGTAGGATTCTAGAGCTCCTCTCCACCACTTTCAAGTTTCCAAGTGCACCTCTTCAATCTCATTAGTTTTTGTTACCATTTGTTGGCATTTTTAGTTCATTTTACATATCACATTGTGTTTTCAAACATCTTGCATTTCCTTAGTTTTGCATCAATAGTTTATCTTCTTCATCAATTTCCAGCCTTAGGAACAATCTCCTTTGACATATTTCAATCTCTATTGCAGTGGAATCTCACATAATTGTTCTTGAGTGTGAACTTTGTGAAATCGGGTTCGTCTTCCTTCATTCCCCTTTTAGGTGTGGATAAGGGAAGTTGTTACTCCATTTTCTTTGTTGAAATTTTGTTGAGCCCAACTTTAGAACATCATATTTTTTATTTGGAGAAAATTTACATCCTAGAATTAGTTTGCATTGCATTCTTTAAAGTGCATTCTACTGTTTCAAATTTTGCATTAGTGAAAGTGCATATAGATTTCATTTTTGTATCTTAAATCATTGAAAAATTCTGAAATTCTACATTTGAAACTTAGGTTTGCATCATAATAGAGCACACACAACATAAAAACCAACCCAAAAAATCTAAAATTCTGAAAAAAAATCCCTAGTGGGACTCATTCACCACCTTGGGCGAATTAGTCTATTTACACCCTTGAACTGCCTTTTACAACACTTAAAAGCTTGTTTTTGCACTTTTTTTTTTGTCATTAACTATTTGTATCAAGAGGGTGGAGTTCAAAGGCAGCCTCACGAAGGAAGAATACTTGGGGAGATCAGCGTGGAGGCATTTGAGGGGCCTCCACTTGTTGGGCAAGATAAAGGCCATGTTCAAGGAGAAGAGGTACCACCTGAGAGAGAAGGAGAGAAAAGAGAAGAGAAGGAAGAAGATGCTCCAAAGAAGAGCCCTGAGTTGGAGCACCATGAAGAGCTAAAGTAGGAAGCAAAAAGAAAGCCTTGGAAAAAAAGTGTCATTAAGGAGAACATAGCCCCTACTGATTCAGAAAGGGAAAATACCATACACATTGAAGACTCAAATGAAGAAGAAGAAAGAATCAAACGAGGAGCCTTGGGTCATGAGAAGAAACAACCTCAGCCTGCAAAAAGAGAGGAAGGTGATCATGAATGACCAAAAGGGGAAACTCAGATGCTTGACTGGCTTGAGAAGAAATTGCAAAAGAAGACCCCGACCCTTGTAGATCCCAAGACCAGACTCGAGGCTATATTGGCAAGAGCACAAACAAAGATGTAGAAAGAAAAGAAGCCAAGGGTTTGTTCCCAAATCATAGTAGATGCCTTAGGATCAAGAATATTGCAAATAGCTACCCCAGTGATAGACAAAGGAGGGGTGGGCTATAATTTCTCCACCATCAACTTGGGCCTTCCTACAAGAGAGCAAAAATTTGATGAATTCTAGGGATCAGTAGCCACAATAATGTAATAGATGAGCAAGGATCAGTCCTCTAAGGAGGAACTGAAGACACAAGTGGTGGATCCAAGTGCCTATATTTAGAAATGGACATCTTTAGAGGATGCAGCACCAATGAAATCTTATGTTCCCTTGCTACTCCCCCAAGAAGATCTTACCAAAATGGAGAAAATGAAGAATTGGATCAAGGCTACTGCAGATTGGTTCGGATGGGTTTTTTACTATGCAGACATGGGCATAGGCCATGATGTCTGAACATCCAATAAATTTTGAGATGTGCAAAAGAAACTAGAGGGCATAGAAAGATATGTCACCAGTTCATTGAGCTATATAGAATCACCTATCCTAAGCTTGAGGCCATTCTCAAAATTACCAAGAAAAAATGGGAGGAGCAGGCCCTTGTGAAGGATGATCATTGGCTAGTAGAAACATGGAAAATGGGTCTAGATCATAGGAGGGACATCTTGGAGAGAGTGCTACATGAGGTAGAGATCGACCTCGAATGGGTCAAGGAGTATAGAATAGACAATGAGGAATACCTGAAGCTGATGACAAACTATAATATGCCTGTCGTAGAGTATATCCAAAGAAGATTAAGCCATACTTCCATAAGAAGATGGAGCAAGCGGCAACATAATCACTAATGTCAGACTTTATGAATTTTGCTACTAGAGCATTTTTCTAGTCTGAATAGGTATTAGGCCAATCAAAATGCAATAAGAACACAAAACTAAATCCTTGGAAGATCTAAGAAGGCAGAGCCTTCAAGTTCTTCTGGCCAATCCGATATGTCTCGAGGGAGTGGGGCAAGCTTTAGGCAGTTGTAAAATTCATGCGTCCTTCTACTCTTTAGAAAAATAGAAAGCCGAGTGGCGGTGATCCAGAGTTCTTGACAATATAAGTTGTTGAGAAAAGAAGGCGGGTCACTAGACCTTGTTATAGTGTCGAGGGGCCACACTATCGGGATAAAATAGAGAGGGAAAACAAAAATTGGCATTTTATATTAGTATACTTTGGGGTAGGTGAAACCCTAATGTAAAATGAATCATGGTTGTGGACACAATGAGAGTAAATCCTAGCCATTCATTTCACTTTTGGAAAACTATAAATAGGGGTCTCCTCTCATTTTCAAAGAGAGTTGAATTATTGTAAAGACATGCTGCAAAAATTTCAATAGAATTTCATTTCTTTTGGTGGATTCTTGTGTTTCTCACATGTTGCATAATTCATCTTCTCAAATTTGATAGATTTAGATTTATTTACTTTTTTTTTTCTAAGTGTTTTCAAGTAGTTTTTGTAGTTTAGTTCATGTTGTCCATTGATATTGAGGAATACTACGGTGTTGATGCTTTCATTGTGCATTCTTTTTTTTGTTTGTTGATGATGAACAACAGTGTAAAGCTAGTCTAAACATTAATTCATTGTTGCACTTAAAATTAATCTTTATTTATGTTTTATGGTGAATGAACATCTGAAAATTTTCAAACCTTAAAAGATGGCAATAGTCTCATGAGAATGTATGTTGTTTGGTTAAGTGGAACTTGGTTATAAGAAGGTTGTCCACCATAGCATCCTCCATTGTCACTATTCATCAATAGTTGCAGGTCTAGGAACTCTTACCTCCATTTTCCCTTTTGACCTTTCTTTGAAATAGTAATTTAGGCAAAGTTCCAGCATCATTGTAAATCCAAATCTGATGTTGTCCATGGAGTTTAGACTATTGTTTTGAACTTGCAGCAATTACACATCACTCCTAGAATCTCATAAACTCCGCTTGAGAATCCAATATCCTTCCAACTTAGCAATTTTCCATGCCCCTTATGATTACCAGCAAATCACATTAATCCACTGAGTTGTTTTTGCAAGTCATGACCTGACACTCGAGAGACCTTGGGGTAATTTTCTGCAACTTGTTTGTAGAAAGTTGTCTTTCAAGAGAGGTAGTGCATTTGTGTATTTCTTGTGTTGAGAAGTACAAAAACACCCATCAACAGGAACCAACACCAGGTGCACCTCTATTCATTCTCATTTTATTATTTTGCATTTCAATTTCACATTCTATGTCATTTAGTTAGGTTTTGCATGGTACTTTGTGTGTCATTTGCATTTCTTGTCTTTCCAAGCCCTAATTTTTTGGTGAACCCCTTTTATACCTCTAATCATACCCTAGGACACCCTCCTATTAGATCTATTTCCTACATTCCATCTTTGGATTGAGACCTCTAGGGTTTCCTTGAATAAAAGTTGAAGAAAATTGGTCTAGGTCCCTTGTGTTCCATTTCCCGAAGGTGGAAACCTTATTTCTATTGTTTCAATAGTTAAGTCTACTATGATATTTTCTAAGAATAAAAATGAAGAAAATTATCATGTAATTTTTATCTCTCTAGAAATGTATCCAAAATATGTTATAAAGATATTAGAATGTCAAAAAAAAATCTTACATAAAAACAAATAATAAGCCTAAAATTAAGAAAAAAATATTGTAGCAACAATGCAAATCTAACTTTATATAAAATTTTGGTTGGAAGTTTAATTTATTTGACAACTAGGCATGATATAATACATGCATTTATCTTATTTCCAAATTTATGGAGACACCAAAGTATACACATTAATGAGAAGGAGAAAGAAATCTTAAAAGGTATGATGAAAGTGGAACCAAAGGGATATGGTACATTTTATACTATAGAAAATGAGTTTGATTTCATTGGATATACTTACAATATTTGGGAAAGTATTATATACATAATAGACTTTTATTTTTATATGTATTTATTTTAATTTAGGATTCATTTCATGGACTTCAGTAACATATTGCTTCTCTTTCTATAGTTCAATTTGGACATATAACAACAAATATAATAGCATGTAAAAGTTTTTATTTATAAAGAATGAGAATATTTGAAATAGCGAGACAATGAGGGTATAACTATAAGTGTGATAATGTCATCAATAGCACATTAATGAATCCAAATAAAAGGTGTATTATAGGTCTAAGTAGCAACCAGCTCAAAATAATTGTAGAGAAGTAGTGACACATAGCGACTATAGTCAATCATAGGATTTTTTTTTTTAAACAATTTCTATTATGTTTGTAAATGTGATATGAAAAATATATTTTCTATTTTTTCGGTGTTTTGATTGTTCAAATGGTTTCCATATTTTATGTTTTTCTTTTGTGGATGCAAAAGTATCCCTTTTCATAGCTTGATTAGGGAATTAACTAATGATAAATTGGACTTTAATGTTTTGTTTATTTAGTGTTGTGAGGTGTTTTACACATCCACATTGGGTCTTAGTCCCTTTCAAGCTAAATAAAATGCATTCATTGTGTCTTGTAAAGGTGTTGTAAACTGTTTTAAGTGAATTTCACACTTTTTGTAGACTTTTATTAAGTATTTAAGTCTGGTGACCTATTTTCCCCTAATTCAATGTTATAAAAATGTATTTTAATTGCATTCTCACATTAATCTAGAGGCTTGAAAATTAAACCTAATTTTAATCTAATAGTGTTGTATGTGTTTTACTACATTCATTTGGATGTTGTCCCTTTCAGGCTATGTGGACCTCATTTTAATGTTGTAAAGTGTATTTAATCACACTTTCACACATTGAAATTTGTGTCTCGAGCCCTAATTTTCCTTTAAATCATCATTAATAGGCCCCTATTCCCCATGTTGTGGAAAATCCCAAAGTTTATTTTGATCAAAGATACGATAAAATCAACATGAAAACTAAAATTCTTCGCTCCCTAACATCCCAGTTGGAAAAAGAGCTCATATGGGACCCATTCACCACTTTGGGTGAATGAGTCACCTCCAGGTGGGACTAAGTCACCCAAAGTGGTGAATTAGTACCATTTGGGCTATTTTTGAGGCTTGAGTGGGAGAAATTGGATTTTAAGTTTAATTTTCTTCCATGCTGGCCTTGGGGATCAAATTAACAAGAATTTTAGGTGGATTTCCTATATAAACAAGATTTTGAACCCTAATTCATTATTAATTCATCATTCATTCATCATTCATCATCCATCACAAGTCAATTAAGCTAGGGTTTTAGCATTTAAGTCATCAAGATAGTCTTCTAAGGCATTCAATGGAAGATTCTTCATCCATTGTTGCAGAAATTCAAGATCTATCAACATGGAAAGTTTCTAATTCCTTCATTTCATGTTCATGCTTCTCTTATTTCTTCATTTTGGTTTAATTACCCACAAAGAAGAGTTTATTGAGCCAGGCCTATTCCCTAACATTCAACATTTCTCTTTTCTTTCCTTTTTATTGTTTTTGTATATGTTGTAAGCTTGGAGATCATTGAAAAATAGGTTGCAAACTTGTTGAAGAAATCTCCTTCTTAGCAAGGTAAAATTAGAAAAAATTCACTTATAGTGCGAAATCAAGGTTTGGTCCGTCACGGAGGCTTGAAAGTGTAGACCGAGAGCTTCCACTTCAAATTTTGAATTTCTTGAAATATGGAAGTGGACTAAGTCAAAATCAATGGCATATGAGTCCTGCTATGAAGCCTAAAAAATGGTTTTTACAGTTTTGAGTACCCTTTTATCTGAAACCTATTCCAATAGAATTTCCCGGAAACAAGACTAAGTCACCCAGCTTGGTGTATGAGTCCCAGTGAGCTTCAACAGTGATTTTTGTAGGATTCTAGAGCTCCTCTCCACCACTTTCAAGTTTCCAAGTGCACCTCTTCAATCTCATTAGTTTTTGTTACAATTTGTTGGCATTTTTAGTTCATTTTTCGTATCACATTGTGTTTTGAAACATCTTGTATTTCCATAGTTTTGCATCGATAGTTTATCTTCTTCATCAATTTCCAGCCTTAGGAACAATCTCCTTTGACATATTTTAATCTCTATTGCACTGGAATCTCACATAATTGTTCTTGAGTGTGAACTTTGTGAAATCGGATTCCTCTTCCTTCATTCCCCTTTTAGGTGTGGATAAGGGAAGTTGTGACTTCATTTTCTTTGTTGACATTTTAGTAAGCCCAACTTTAGAACATCATATTTTTTATTTGGAGAAAATTTACATCCTAGAATTAGTTTGCATTGCATTTTTTAAAGTGCATTCTAGTGTTTCAAAATTTTCATTAGTGAAAGTGCATATAGATTACATTTTTGTATCTTAAATCATTGAAAAATTCTTAAATTCTACATTTGAATCTTAGGTTTGCATCATAATAGAGCACACACAACATAAAAACCAACCAAAAAAATCTAAAATTCTGAAAAAAAATCCCTAGTGGGACTCATTCACCACCTTGGGCGAATTAGTCCATTTACACCCACGAAACTGCCTTTTACAACACTTTAAAGCTTTTTTTTGCACTTTTTTTTTTCATTAGCTATTTGCTTATCAATTGGTTGTCATTGATATCTTGTAAAGTTGTTGTAAAGTGTTGTAAGTGACTTTCACACTTTTCTAGAGTTTTATTAAGTATTTACGTCTAATGGACCTATTTTTCCCCTAATTCAATGTTATAAAATGTATTTAATTTTATTCTCACATTAGTCTAGAAGGTTTGTAAATTAAACATAATTTTAATCTATTTTTGTAATGTATTTTACACATTCACATTGGATGTTGTGCCTTTGTAGGCTGTGGACCTCATTTTACTATTGTAAAGTGTATTTAATCACACTTTAACATTGAAATTTGTGTCCCTAGCCCTAATATCCTTTTATATCATCATTAATAGGCCCCTATGACCCCATATTGTGCATCCTAAGGCTTATTTTGATCAAAGACGGGCCGATAAAATCAACATAAAAACTAAAAAATTTCACTCCCTAACATCCTAGCTAGCAAAAGAGCCTTTGTGGGGCTGATTTTCCACTTTGGGTGAATCAGTCCCATCCAAGTGGGACTAAATCACCTAGAGTGCCGAATTTGTCCCATTTGGGCTATTTTTGAGGTTTGAGCGGGAAAAATTGGGATTTAAGTTTAATTTTCTTCCATGTCGGCCTTGGGGATCAAATTAATAGGCATTTTAGGTGGATTTCCTATATAAACAAGATTTTAAACCCTAATTCATTATTCATTAATAATTCATTCATCATTCATCCATCATTCAACATCCATCTCAATTCAAGCAAGCTAGGGTTTTAGTATTTTAAGTCATCAAGATAGTCTTCTAAGGCATTCAAGGGCAGATTCTTCATCCATTGTTCCAGAAATTCAAGATCGATCATCATGGAAATTTTCTAAATCCTTCATTTCATGTTCATGCTTCCTCTTATTTCTTCATTTGGTTTAATTACCTAAAAGGGGTTTGACCAAGGTAAACCCATATTCCCTAACATTCAACATCTTTCTTTCTTTCTTTCTTTCTTTCTTTATTTCTTTCTTCCCAGATCTAGGTATATTGAAATCTTGGAGATCATTGAAGAATAGGTTTCAAACTTGTTGAATACATTTCCTTGTTGGATAGGTCACAATATTCACAAAAAGTCACTTATAGTGCCAAAAATTAGGGGTTTGGATTCGAATACCTGGAGTGGAAGTGGACTAAGTCACCATCAATGGTGTATGAGTCCCACTGCCAAGCCTAAAAAAGTGTTTTTGCAGTTTTGAGCACCCTTTTGTTTGAAACCTATTCCGACAAAATTTCCTCGAAACATGTCTAAGTTGCCTAGCTTGGCGTATGAGTCCCAGTGGGCTTCAACAGTGATTTCTGCAGGATTCTAGAGTTCCTCTCCATGAATTTATAGTTTCTAGGTGCACCTCTTCAATCTCATTATTTTTTGTTACAATTTGTTTGCATTTTTAGTTCATTATGCATATCACATTGTGTTTTCAAACATCTTGCATTTCCTTAGTTTTGCATCAATATTTTATCTTCTTTATCAATTTCCAACCTTAGGAAAAATCTTCTTTGACATATTTCAATATTTATTGCATTGGAATCTCATGAAATTGTTCTTGAGTGTGAACTTTAGAAAATCGGATTCCTCTTCCTTCATTCCCCTTTTAGGTGTGGATAAGGGAAGTTGTGACTCCATTTTCTTTGTTCAAAATTTTGTTTCAATCGAGCAATATTCTTTGTTAGTGTTATTCGTATATTATCTCCATCAAATTAGTACCAAAGTTGTACACTCTTCCTTGTACTGTCAAAAAAATTAATCTCTTTTAGGTGAAAGAAAAATTTCATGTTGTCTCTATAAACGACTTGAGTGACCTTTTCATCAATGTATTTATACATTCCCTAGCCCTATATTTTTTTTTCAACACCACAAGAGAATCTTTCTACACTACCCTAAAAAAATATATTATTGATTAAACATCATCAAATTAATTCTGAAAAGTCCCCTAACTATTAAAATTTCCTCATTTTACTAGACCCTAAATACTCATGCCAAACTTTGTTGAGTGTTAAAAGGCTTGTATGAGGTATAGGGTGCCCTAGACTAGTTACTTTGCTCAAAAAATTTAATTTCCTATGTTTGTTGGTCTTTAATTTAGGCCTTGGTGGTAATTTAATCATAAAAATTCAAATTTAATTTAATCACTCGAAAGATAAAATTTATTCTAAATTCCACTATATAAACATGAATTATCACATGAGAAAAAGTGGAAATAAGATGGCAATTATATTCTACAAAAATATATTCAAATTTAAAGGTTTTTAAGAGAATTTTTACATTTAATCAAGTTCCTAGAATCATTGGAGTTTGATACCAATAGAAGAGTATGATGGAATCTAGGTTTTGGAGATTTTTTTGTCCATTTTCAACAAACTAATGACCTTTTTTTAGAGTTTTCTCTTCTTCAAGATTCAACCTACTTGCTACCCTAAGAAAGATATTATTGCATTTTAGATTTTCCTAAGGTAATTTTAATTTATCTTCGGATGATCTCAATGTTATCATTTTGGAATTTTTATCTAACATAGTTGAGTAGGATTTTTAGCTTTTTCAAGTCATTATAGCCTTAGATGCACTTAAGGTTAAGAGCACACACATTTTATCATTCATATGATTGACTATTTATGGAGGTAGAAATACCAAAATGGGGGTTTGATTGAAGAAAACTTATATATAGCCACTTCTTTCCTCTCCCTTTTTAAAAGACTTTTGTAGGTTTAGATCTAAAGATAGATATTTCAAAGTAAGATTATAGATGTCACAGAAGAGGTTATAGATCTATAAATTCATATCTGAGAAAATAAGAAGATATTCTAGGGAATCCTTGTGCTCTAGACTAGCAATACTAGACTCAAATATACATATTAGGTGTGCAATACTCTATCCTTCCCATATCTACTTTCAAATTTTGGTTTTCCAATTTTTTCAGTAAAGAAAAGTTGTATTTTCATATTTGGTCTTGTAGTCTAATGTAGTAGCATCCAAGTGAACTGGTGATCAAGATCAATAAAAAAATGTGTCAATTTTATTCATGGTTATAGTTTTATTTTCATTTTCTAGCATGGAAGTGGAACAAGAAGTAGTACTTATGGAAGAGGAATAAGCAACAATAGAGGAGTTAGGGAGATGGGATGTGAAAGAAAAGAGGTGTTCAACACAACCAAGAAGAAGCAAGGGGGTCGTGTGTCATGTGAGGTGTGATTAGGCACATACCAGGAAGGGCTTGAGGCTTCCAAGTGAAGACAAGGATAAAGTGAAAAGAGAAAAGCTAGAAAAACATTGAAAATATATGCAATATATTAGAGATTGATAGAGGGGGGTCATTCCTGAAGTGAATGGGAATAAAAATTAGAGGAAAATGGTCATACAAAATAGAGAGAATAAAACTCTATTAAAATACTATCATTATGGACTAGCATTCCTTCTGCCCTTCATTCCCAATTATTTTTTTGAATTTTTTTCATCCCCGCTCCCTCGCTGGTTCGCTGCAACCCATCTCCTCTCCACTTGGTTGCATCTTAGTCCTTGACCTCACCTCTTTTGTTGCTTCTAAGTCTTTTGAGGAGGGGGCTAGGACTAGGAGTCTTGTTGTGGGGTTTTAGGGGGGGATTTCATGATGAGAAAGGCTCTACTTCAAGCTCATTCATGGAAGTTGTGTGGAATAGAAATGTTGGGGAGGGATCTGTGCATCCTCTAAGGTGTGTAAATTTTGCTCATATGGTTTCTCTTGGCCAAGAAGTTTTAGATTGCACAGATTTTATTCCAAGACTACCCTTATCTACAAGTTCTATCATTTGTGGTCTTCCCTTCCTAACCTACACCTTTGGATCTTCAAAAATTGGTCTCCTATTGTTGAAGGTATATAATGAATATTTACCCCTCTATTAGAGGATTTTTGTAGTTGGTTTTTGTTCTTCTAAAGATAGACAAGTAGTCTTAGATCAGGGTTTGTGGGAATGGGATTCTCACCCTCTATCCATGTAGCCTTGGGTCCATTCCTTCAACCCTTTGAAGGAACCTATTAATGTTACGCCATTTTTAGTGATATTACCATGTCTTTCCTTATATTTCTCGTGTCCTACTTTTGAGGGCATCAATAATGCTCTTGGTAGGTTCTTAAAAGTGGATCTTGCCTCCAATAATTTTACTCATGCCTCCTTTGCTTGAATTTTTGTGGAGGTACATTTGTCTAAGGATTTACTTGGTGAGGTGGTGCTTCAAGTTAATGGTTGGTCTTGATCTCATCTTGTGGATTACAAATGTATTCTCTTTCACTACAGATGCTCCATTTCGACTAGAAACTTGGCTCATGATTTCCCTATTGGCTCTTGTCTTGTTTCTTCCTCCATTGGGTGGAAGAATTCTCTATAGGAAAATCTAACCATATAAATTGATGTGGATTCTTCTTCAAAAAATGAGGTTTCTAGGCCTCCTTTTGCTTCTACTCAGACTAATAATAATGTTGTTGATCATGTTGTTTCTTCGGTGGTTTCTATTGTACCTCAAAACAAGGTTGTTTGATCTTCTATGTGTGTTGCCTCCCCTGAGGCCCCTGTATTTACTTTGGATCCTATTGTTGTTGATGTTATTTCTCTCATGGCTTCGACTGCATTGATTCTGAACAATGTTGTCCGATTTGTTGTGTGTGTTTCCTCACTTGAGGCCCCTCCTAGTAAAACTATTTATATCCCTCATTCTTCTCTATTAACAAGCCTTTGGAGGCAAAGTTGTTGGTTTCAAGCTTTGGAGCTTGAACTATTTCTCTCTAGTTGTTTTGCTATTGTTGTTCTTGTCGATGTCTTTTACTCATTGTTGTGTTTGGCTAGTCTATTTTGTTGGGATATTCTTCTTGGTTGTAAGCTTTTTAAGGACCATGGTCCTTCCCTGCTTATCTAATCAAAAGAGAAAATGGAGTGAATTCTAGAGAGAATAAATATGCCCTAAAAGCAAAGATAAGTATGAAGGGGTGTAGAAGAGTAAGAAAAAACTGTTTCAAGTTATGTGAGCTACAATTGCAAGGAGGATATTGTGTAGTAAGGAGTAAAATTGGATGGAGTAATAAGGAGATAATATAGATATTGAAATAATGGAAGAAAATATAGATTGAAGAGGATGCAAGACCGGAGAAATCGATTAAACAATAAATTTTTTTTTAAAAATGTAGGAAGCGATCGAAACACCCAATGTTCAAAAATGATTTTTCTGAGATTTCATCTTGATTTTTAGTATGGTATTATGGGTGGATAGATTTTTATCCATCTATATTCTTCTATATGAAGTTGAGAACTTAAAATCTACAAGTTTTTATAGCAATTGGACGATGTTTGCATATTCAAAATTAATTTTAAAAATTATTTTTTCAACAATTCTTTATACACTTCTATGTATGGTTAATGAATTGCAATTCAAAAATTTATGGTTTTGTTCGCTTTCCTATGGTTTTTTTTCTAGTTGAATAGATAAGAGATTGGTGAGGTGGATGGGAAGATCAACACTCCAATTTAGGGTCTTGATCTTCAAATTATATTATAGTCAAATCAATTCAATAAATTCTAGGGATTTTTTTACTGGCAACTCTTCACCAATTGGAAAATAATTGAAATCGGGGCCTCTAGACATGGTGAATAAGCTAAAAAGGAGACTGAATCGCCAAATTTTTACAAAAAACAAATTCTTCTCAATTAATTTTCCTATGCATTATTTTTCAAACTAATAAATCAAATTGATTTGTCATGTAAATGATGCGTCATTTGAACTAATTCACCAGTAGGTTATACTGTAATTACAAATATTAATTATATTCACCAATAATATTATATTCCTACCATTAATTTTGGGGAAATATCGCCACTAATAATAAATTACCATTTAATTTTAGGGATATTTTAGCCTTGAATAGGGCCTTTATTAAGCCAATATCTATTACTTAATTGATATTATGGTTTACACCCAGAGAACGCAGTTTTGTGTTTAGGTCTTTTGGGCCACATGACAGATTTTAATTATGTGGCCTCACAAGTATCCTCATCAGCTTTAAAAGCTACGTCCACATAGGTCAATGTTATCAACCCACAACCATCCTGACCAAAAGCCAATCAATGAGAACAATTTTCACTTTTCATTTAGTTTTTATTTTAAACCCAGATCTCTAAAAAATACCTCTAATTCATGTGCCCAATGTAGTTTGATAGTGAATTTATGCGGTGCTTGGTGAAGCAGGTGCTTTGCCCCTCTAATCTTGTCCAATTGCAACAGAAGTGCAATTCCCGCCGTAGGGCGCGTCTCCCTTGAACCCCACAAGGGGCTTTGCCCCCTTCATCCCCGCAAGAGGCACTACCCCTTGACCCCATCGATGGTTGTCGTCCCCGAGCCCCTACTTCAATATTACAAAAAACAAAAAAAATATGGGGGAACTGTGCCAATCAACTATGCAATTTTTTTAAAGGAGAGATTCACCATTGTAATTAATAGTTTTAGTGATTATTCACTAGGATTCGCCACTATGATCATTACTTTTACCAATTATTCATTAAGATTTGCTAGGATTTTACAAATTTTTTAATAATGTGCATAGATTTGCAAGGAAAATTAATAATTTTCTTTTTAAAAAAGGAAAGATTCGCTAGGAAAATTATAGCACTTAGCCAAGATTCGCCAAGGTTTTATAAATTTTTTTGGGGGGTTCCTTAAAATTATCACTGATAAATTCACATAAATTTCAATCAGTTTCTAAGACATTAAAAAATTAGGTCCAAGATTTATTGACTCACCTTTTAGATTGCAAGTCAAACTCACACCCTACGGATTTGAATTTTAGTGTTTATTGAAAAATGATTGATTTTAGTTATCTAACCATTATACCTAAGATCGCTTTTACAACAAAACACCCCTATAGTGTGGATTTTATACCATCATTAAGATGGGGGCAAAAGCAAGTCCAAATGTTGTGATTGCAGTATCGGTTACCTTTATTTTCCAAGATTCACAAACTAGAATTACCGAAACAAGTGAACACACAGAATGAATGAAAACAAGTTCATTTCGCATGGTCTATAAACAAAATCTACTAAATTCTGGTATATTACCAGTATTAAGAGGGCAGAACTTTAGGATATAAAGAGCTTCGTGGACGTCACAAACTAGTGGTGACTGGCATACTCTAACAAGGTATGTATAGACCTATTTGGTTTAAGGTTCTTCAAGAAAATTTAATGTTTTTCGTTAGAGGCGTCTCTCTAAAAATATCCTAATAGTGGGATCTGTTGGTATATGATGCATTGGATTTTTTTTATACTAATTTGTTAGAATGATATTGTTACTATTTTGCTCTTAGAGCAGATAGATTCTTTCACGCTAAATAACCAGATGGTAACAGCCTAAAAATCAACAATTGGAATCTGTAATATTCCTTTACTCATAAACTTGCTACTTGTCAAATATAATAATGGGTATTGAGAGATTTCAAATAAATAGGGGCCTCACAACGACCGTCCAACAACACAGTATCTTTCAGTTATTGTCTTGGACAACACATGGATTCCACATTCATGTTTTAGAATTCTAATACACTTTTTAATAACTGATTATAGTATATACTTGCACAGCTTATTTGCTCTTTTATAATTCCATTACGTGTTAAAACTAGCTGTGCTTTATCGCTATAGACAGATGGAAAGGACAAATGTTGCTGTACATCTTCCTCTGTCGTTGAGAAAATTATAAACAAAAAGAATTATAAATACCAAAATAGCAGCTACATACAAAATATGAGTATTTATCATATGTAATTTACTATAGTTTTTTAGCTGGATTGCACAGTTCCATAATAGTTTATTAGAGTTTTTGTACTCAATTGCTCAGTTCCTTAGGAAACCAAAAGAATGTCATCGATGTTAATTTTATATGAATTATATATATAAAGTGATCCTAGCCAGCCTCAATTTCCAAGTTTAGAATCCAGATATTCTTAGAATGTACACTAAATGTTAAAACTTGCAAAAATATAATAATGTCATGGCGGATATGAATTGAATAAGGCCTTTTACAAACATAAACAGCGCTGCAACTCCAACTAGCTTCCTATTCTGTAATAGAGTTGCCTAAAGGGACGGTTTATATGCACTCAAAGCTCTTTGTATTTAATATGCTATTTATTACCGACAACACATTCGTCCCATTGTCTCCTATTAGAATCTTGAATTAATTTTGGGAAACTGAATATACCATCTACTGTCCCTTAGATTTGGTGTTTTATAATGCATTGCATGTTCGAACTACCTGCTTACTATTTTGAGTTGCGACTCTAATTCCGTTTCTTGTGTTTTTGTGCGAATGCGGCACAAGCTGTTGAATACTTTGAATACTAATGTTCGATATATTTACATAACAAAAGACGCTAGTAATCTCGAAAATGTAACCAGGCACTCTTTTGATGCGAGAGACTCTCACAAGCCATTTTACTTAATATTATACAAGTACCTTCACATTTTATGGCTAAGTATTTCAACTGGAACATTTAGAATTATATTGATGTCCATAAACAAAGTAATCTGTTACTCTCTATACTCATGTTAGATTAGTCAAATGATAAGTTTTTATTTAATTATATCCTCTTTGAAAATACTACAATCCTTCTAAAAATGTCTAGCATTTATACAATCAAATAGCTTATTATTTTGTTTATGTGTATATAACGTTTTGAAATTGATATAAAACATTTAATTTTTTTATTAATTGAGAGTAAGAAATGTATTGATAATTTTTTTTAAGATTTGTTTTTGTTTGAATAAAATCTCAAATTTGATTTTTTGGCAAATCAAAATGATATATAAAAAGATTAGAAATACATATATAATACTACAACAAAATTAGGAGTCTCTAATATAGGTGCTCTTAGATTTATGTGGTCCTAGATAGAAATATATCCATAGTTTATTCATATCATGCACAACTAAGTGTTTTTAGTGTGTTTTTATTTCTACTTTACTTGGCATGTGAGAATCACAAGTCCTAGATATGCTTCTATATAGAATATTGATCATATTGAGAACCACATTTGGAGATAGTCAATTTCTTTGATAGTGGTTAAGTCTTATTGTTAATATACAAATATCATAATCACATGAAGAAGATTTGCAAATTATAATACAACTAGGATTCAAATGAGATTGAGAATTATATATGTACTTGATAAACACTATATATATGTACACAATTTCTAATAATTGAAAATCCCTAATGAATAGGATGATACTAATAAATGAAAGTTTTACACAAACTACTTAAAGTATTATTGCATGTGCCAATAGAGTAACTCTAAAATTTATTGGAGACACCGGTGAGAAGTAGTGTCAAAAATTGTCACTTGTGTCAATTTCAAACTAGGTTTTTCTCCCCTCTATGATCTTGGACCTAATTATGCATTAACTACTTATTTTGTAAACATTCTTATGAAATAAAACATGGTAAATCAAACTATACATTAGTTTTTTCCTCCAAGCACTTTTAGACCTGAGAAGAGGTGGATGTAGTTTAGAGCACACTACACACTAGATCACCTAATTTGGCTCCAAATCTGAATATGTTGATGTTGATAATTTATTATTTGAATTTCCAATTTCAATTGTTGATTGTTGACATTTGAATTTTGGTAAATTAGAATAATTTCATATAAATACAAGGTGTTTTCAACATTTTAAGCATTAAGGAGAAAAACTATTGAGCAAGAATACTTCAAAAATCATTTCAAGAGTAGTCAAGTGAAAAATAATCAAGATTATTATAAAATTTCATTATTCAAGAATCATGTCATGTGTTATGTAAGTTTTCTTCATGTTTTGTATGTATTTTATTTGTGAGCATAACACCTTTTGGAATTCAAATCAATTCAAGTCAAGCAACAATGGATACTTGAAGGTGATGAGTGTGACTTAAACTTATCAAGGAGATTAGACCTGAGTAGTAAGTTGTAGTAATTTTTCAATTGATTACTTGTTTACCATTATCCTCTATCTTACCAAGGGTAAGCTCTCTTTTATTCAAAATTTTCTATTGTGTACATAGAAATACCAACACAATGTTTTACATAGGAAAGCCACTATATGGCAGAGCCCTTCCCCTATTTTCATGTGTACATGTTACAAATATGAAGTGAATTGGAGGATTTAAGGCTATTTTTCCATTCATGCACTTCAACCCTACAAGTTTTCAAGTCATGGAAACTAGATTTTCTCTTTAGTAGATGAAGTTCTGATTGTGAGACTAGAAGGATAGAATCTATAGCATTGTGACATTGGGCTTGCACTTTCAGATCTTGAAAAGAAGGACGACAGTCTAAGGTGCGCTATTTCCCAGACAAGCTAAATCAAGCTTAGATTTTAATCCTAGTTTCTTTTGTGTCTAATTTCTTCATTTTGGACTCTATTTTTATCTAGTTGCATTCAATTTATTAGAAAACATAACAAACTACTCTATTTTCATAGTTTACATAGTCAATTCATTGCATCATTCAAAATCAATCAATTAATGAGAGGTGGTATTTAGTTTCCTTTCTCCAATGCTCTAACATCCAGTTTGAATTTCTCTAAAATAGAAGCTCTTCATCACAAGGGAAAGATAGTTCATCATTTTCACATTCTTTCAAATCTATTTCTTCAATGAATTAGTCATTTTGATCTAGTATATCATCTTAGAGATCTTGTGAGTCACTCTCTATATTATAATTAAAAATTACATGCCCTACTTCATTACAATAGTAAAATTTGACTTTTCCTTTTGGATGAACATTCTTTGCTTTGTAATTGTACTTTTTTTGTATATTTAATACTTATTCTAATTTTGAGTATTCATTTTGGTTAAGTACAGTATAAATTACTCCTTCAAGCCGAAAATTTTAATTTTCTTAAAGTAAACACCATACTATACATACTATTAAGCATAATATTAAAGAATATTACCTTAACATCATCATCCTTTAATTTCTCATTAATTTCAACACTGGTTTAGTAAGGAGTGAAACATACTTATATGATCTACAATTTTTCTACCTTTATCCATCTCCAATTTGTATAATCTTTGCTTCAATTTCTTCTTCACACTTTCTACTTTAGACCTAAAAATGTTGTTTAGTGAAGGGTGATATTTTGGAATAGGAATATTTTCTTAGGATTTAAAAATTACACAAATAAATGAATGCTGGAATATTCCAACATAGATCAAAGGTGTAGAGTTATGAAATGTATAATGATGGTAAAATTGTAATTGGCTAGTTCCATAGGAAGTCTAATTTTTTGAAAAGTATATATAATTGAAGTCTAGAGATAGATAATATGATGAAGATTCAAGAATAAAAAAATTAAATAAAGGGTCATATTTTCCTTCATCTAGAAACATGGAATTACTAATTTGTATACCTGTTGCTTTCCTTGTACCAATTAAGGGTATTTTATATTTATTCTAGCTCACTTTTAGTGACTAATGTGTATTTATACAACAAATGTATAGCATTTTAAAGTGATATTTTGACACTTTTTGATTGTGTTGAGTTGCATTCTATTTTCATATGGATGTGTTAAAATTGCAATTTTAAAGAATCATGCCCATTTTCAATACCACAATTAATATTGATTGCTAAGAACTCTTAATAAACTACACAAGTTTTAAATCATTGGTCATGTTATATTAAAATTTAAATATGTGGCCATCCTCTCATAACTTGTAGGATATCAGTTCCCCTTATGCAATTTTTATTTTTGTATGCACCATATTGTTTGAGGTTATTCCATGGTGTTACTATGGAATGAAATACCCAATGTAGGTAAACCCTACTTTTATAGGTAGATTTATCTTGTACATTTTATAGTACTCATCATTTTTTTTTCTCTTTTATTTTAATCAATTAGGAGGTTGTCATTATGAATCCACTACTATTAAAAAACTACTATAAAGCACTTAAGTTTCCTAACACCTTAACTAAATGAGTTGTGGCTAGATGGCTAATAGAGTTCAATTGTATATGAATCTTTTTTTTAGTTATATAGTCTTGTCCATGGTTTTAAAATGGATTTCACATACCTTTAATTCTTTTGTTATAATTATTTTATGGTTCCATTTAGATTTTTATTGATTATAATTTGATTTGTTATAATGGTTGTGTAATGAATTTTTACAGTGATTAAGGAAAATTTAGAAGGTTACATAGTTAATTGAGTGGAACCATTCAATTTTCGAATCAACATATTTCCTAAATGGTTGTGATCCTAAACTTACAAAATCAACCCATGTCAAACTAATTATGCAATTCATATACTTGGCATAAACTAATAGCTATAAAAAAACTTTTTCAGATTGATGGAGAAAGGGAATGGGATAAGATGATTTAGAGACTTGATAAAGAGTTGGTGAGTTGCTCCTCATATGGATATTTATAAACTTCTTTTGTCAACATTTATAAATGTGAAACATTATCCAACCTTTGAAATATAAACCCTAAATTTTAGACCCATTGCATGCTCAAAACATTGTCTCAAACTCGCTAACAACATGTTTTATTTTTCTTATTACAAAGATAAAAATTTACATTAATGTTGACAACTTGTAAAGAAAGCATGCTTTCAAGTGGGAAAAACCCAACCTTGTGCCTACAATCCATTTATACTTAGAAAAATAAGTATGTTATTTCATGATTGCTTAATTCTAGTAACATGCTAAACTCAAACAAAATATAAGACTATCAAAACTGAAGCTGCTGACCCACACTCTAGTATACACAAACATTGAAGCTGGAAACATTTGCATCAAGCTCATTGGCACGAGTTTAACTAGCTACTACCAGTGAACAATATGCAAACTCAAAACTACCAGTGTGCTTTATTGGAGAACTAACAGAAAAAACAAAAGCTACTATTATAATTGGAATTTCTCTGCAAAAAACATGGAACTAAGCCATTATAGAGAAATAAGAATGATAGAAGAGAGCTTGACCACTTTTTCTGCTTAATTCCATATGAAGAATAAAGTATCTATGAGTAAGTCTATTACATAATCTTGACCGAATGATAAGTTTTTACTGGAATCTGGCATTGGTATAGATGCCATAAAGAAAAAGAAAAATAAGATTCAGTAATTCAGCAAAATATTAATTGTCAACTTGTTCAAATATCTCCTGGCAAAACAGTGCTTTGTTGCAGCTTTGCAATTGTTAAACTAACATTGTACTCAAAGTATACAGCAGGAATGCAGTTATCGGGCTTTCCGAAAAAGAGATAAATTGAAAATTCCGAATCCGGAATAGAAAACTATAAATAATGTTTCCCGCTGTCCAGAGTTTTGAGTCATGATAAGAACCAGTTTGTTCGAACATGCAACTGAATAGTATAATAGCAAATAGTACGAATACTACATACTAAATTGAACTTCAATAGGACAGAGTGAGATGCATGTGTTGTCATTAAAAAATAACAAAAACAGAATAAGAAACAATTTGCAATTGCACGACCGTACGTTCATTTCATGACGGTCGTGACCTAAACTGTATATTCGAAGAATCTAAATATTCGAATGTTAGAATATTAAGTCGATGAGAATCTTAAAATATATTATAAAATATCATTCTTTTATTCATATAGAAATGTGTAATTTTATATTAACAGATAAATATATTTGTATGTGGAAAAATAAATTTGAGCATGATTATTAATTGCTTTTGCAAACAACTCATGTCTTGTAATTAAGATATGGATTCCTTATTGTAGAATTGAGATATATTGACTACAATAAATCAATGGTATGTTGGATTTTGATTTTTTTTGGGTTTTCTATATAAAACTTAAGAGCTTATAGCAAATGTTTTGGCTTCTGGATTGTTAGACAAATATTGGAAGACTGTTATATACACAAAGGTCAAAAAGTTATTATTTCAATTTGATGTGTGATACATATTCTCTAGCACCACAGAATTTGTACAATTGATTCAATACATATGTACAAATGTCACAGTAATAAAGAGGACAACTATTGGTACATTTGAAATTTTATAGTGGACTTTTAATTAGCATGTATCAATAAAGGTTATTGGAACATGGATAAATTCAATTAATTATTATCTCTAATAAAAAGATATTTTAAAATATATAATGTTTAATGTTGAATAAAAACATTAAAATAGATATATATGCTTATTAAGATTTATAAATATATTACTTTTAAAAAGAAATTGAATATTGAAGATGAATTAGTTTCTGAAATTCATTTAAGAGACAAAACTGATATAATTATGTTTTTCAAATATTTGAACATATTATAAAAGACCTAAACAAAAAAACATAATGCCATCCTCAGTGATTGAATTCAAACAAATTAAATTACAACCCTTAAACAAATATACTTTCAATAATATTTTATTTGATTTTAAAATTTACCTTTATAATTTTTTTATTACTTTTAAATATATAATTCCAAATTTTCCATTGATAAATATATCTAACTACATTGCGTCTTATTTTTGGTTCCTGGTATGACGTAGTTTTTTAAATTCAAAATATGATTTACCTGCTCTTGTATATGTAGTATTGTTACCATAGGTTCATACTGTTAGTATTTGCTGTGATAAGCGATTTATAGTGTTGTATTCCATTTACAATTCATGATGACTTCGTAGGAGGACGGAACCTTTATATTATAATGAAGTTTCGAGGGATGGGGCCCAATAGAACTCCATCTTCTGTTAGTTCAAAAAAAAAAGCCCATGGCATGTGCTATTGCCGGCGCCTTTACAAAGAATTTTATGCCCAAAAAGTCTATATATACCACGCCAGAGGATAGGGAAATACAACTACTTAGGCTACTTTAGCTATTTCTCTCATCCCTCTGCTGTCTTTGCCATCGTTGCTAAAATACCCGAGCTGAGTTTCTGCTTTAAATTTTTAAAATGAAAGCTGGTCTTGCTTTCATTGTTTCTGTGTCCTTCCTTTCCTGGGTTACTTTAGTTTGTGAAGCTCGGCCGATTTGGATACCGAATACAGAAATACTAATGACCTCACCAGCTCCCGCTCCCATCATTTATGCGGTCTCCACTGGTAATCAGAGAGAGACAGCAAGCTATAAGGATGGCTATGCTGGGCCTCTTATAAGCAAGAAGAAAAAGTATGATGGTTACCCAACAAATGATGATGAAGGTGCTGCAGCACCAGAAAGGATGAATCATCAACAAGGTCATAGTCCTGGAGTGGGACACAGCGATCCTTACTCCCTCTGCTGTTGAACAGCCAAATAGAAGAATGTGATTACAAATTCATATTAAAAATTTCTCACTGCCTTCTCCGTTCGTAGGTGATCTTTATTTAGAGTATAATACTTTGTACATGGAAATATCGTGTGGGGATGTTCTAGCCATAATTAATGCAAGTAACGAGTCATGCTATGTAATGTTTGTTGGAATTTATTTCTTCGTTAGAATGTGAAAGTATGAAGCGAAATACGAATATAATGTTCTTTCCGTCCTTCCGATGAATGATATTTCCTTCTTTTATACAGTTTTTATATTGCAACTTCCTTTAAACCGAAGGCATTCATTATCTCGTTTTATTTTACTTCCATTTCAGAAAGCTTGTAGTGTAAAACTTCAGGACGAAGCATCAAAGTGGTTTAGATTAGATTGGCTCTGACGTGTGTATCAAAGTGGAGGTTATCCTGAAATCTGGAAGCCATCATGAGTAATATCACCTAACTGTCATCACATACAGGAAGTTTTTAAATTAGTATTCTATCTAATGTTTTTTATTGAAAAAATATAATATTTCTTGTTTTTCATTTATAACATATAATATTTATTTCATATAATATTTCTTTTCTTTCATATAGCATTTAATAACAAGTACTCAGATTTTATTTGTGAACACGTTCATATTATATTTTTAATTGAGAAATAATTTTTATCATTGAATTGATCTAAATAAGAAGATGCAAATAGAATTTTAGCATTTTTTATTTCCTTCCAATAAGAGTAGTTCATTCATGTACACTTATATAATGATAAAATGAGTTTATGAAATATTTGTTAAGATTTCACCAAATAAACCATCCTTATACGGTAAGGATAATTTAAGTCTATATAAGTAAATAACTTCTTGTTCTTTAAAGACGAGGAATAATTTGACATCATTTGAGATAATTAAATAATTTTAAATAATGACAAAAGATGATTGAAAGCATATTTATAAGTCTAATCAGTGATTAATTTATAAGAAATGAACTATATTATAGATTAGGTTAATATATATAAAATTTAATAATGCAATATGATAGTTAAAATAAATAAATGGTACGAATTTTTCACAGTCTATAAAATTGTTAAAATTGTACAGCAAGTTTTTAGATTCAAGCTAATCAATAAGTATACACAGTTTAATTCAAAAACTTGCTCTACAAAATAAATAGAATTTTCCATATATAATTTTTTTGTTTTTTTTAAAACTGTCTAATTGAAACAGCATATTGTAATTGGGAAAGCAGTAGATGGATGAGAGTCACATCTCAGCGCAAGTTTCTTTTGTGACGAAAACATTTGCACCAATTCGGTCATCCAAATTGGTAACGATACCTTTTTCCTTGAGGATTCGGTGAAGGCAATCATCTTATGCGCAGTGGTTGTGGTTAGTACTTGTACTGCAACAAAGATGATCAATGACTTCATATGAGGATATGATAGAAATCTATGTACGAAATTCGGCGTGTGCCACATTTACATTCTTGGTAAGGGTTCTTGTTTTCCATTCGACTATGTTTTTTATCCGCGACCGTCCAGTAACTGCTGATGTAAGAGTGATGAAATGGTACGAGGTGAGCGTGGCTTGGAAGAAAGGTGAAGAAGGTAAAACTCTTAATGTGCTACGTAGATTTGTTGGCCAGCTTTAACGGAAATAAACAACTACTTATGGTAGTCTTCCAGTTCACAGCGGCCTGGTGGAATGGAGTTTACTGTGATGGTTTTCTTTGAACAGAAGGGAAGATTACTATTTCCTGTTTTAATAGAGTAACTATTGTGAGAGATTTAACTTCTTGAAGTGGTTATAATTCAAAAGGTTTTATTTGTTTAATTCTGGAACTGTTCGGGTATTTAACAACACTCAGCATTGTTGCACTTCTCCAAGATAACTCAAACTGTGAATGGTCTGCCATTCTGAAAGTAAATATTAATCTCTGTACTCCGAATGCACCTTCTGAAACCTGCCTTTCAACACATATCTAGCACACACTTTTAACAGCGACCAATAAACAAAAGTACTTTAAAAACATTAAATTGTTAGGTTGCAACTTCACCAACTCAAACAACCAATATTATTTCTCCTTGCTAATACAAACTGGTAGCAAGCAAAATATAGACTAGTGTGTTGTGAGGAAGTCCAAAATTAATTAAAAGAGGAAAGTAGCAAGTGGGCCATAATGTTTTTTGTGTGTTAGGATGATGCAGGAACAGAAAATGGGATGCTACTCCTTTTCATGCTTCTCAGAGTTGTTATGTTTAACAAAGTTAATTTAAATACTATTCAGATGCCTCTGCATAAGTATCAGATCTCCATAGATGTTATGATTGAGAGTAAAACGTTGAACTCTACATGCCCAGACCATCGTAAACCTGAATTCAAACCTTGGATCAGTCTCCTTCGATTGTTCACACATCTGCTATCGAAAATTGTTAAATAATCGTGCAATTTAAAATGAATTAAAAATCACAAATAAAGCAGACAAACACACCACACACAATAAATGATACCGAGCTTACTGTAAAAACTGCCCCAACGAAGCGGAGAAATTTCTGCTTATTTTTTTTTTCATCATCATGCAAAAAGGAATACAAAGAAGTTTAGATCATATAAACGTCAATGAAGATCGACTTAAGCAGTATATCATCATGTCAATTACATAATTTCCATCAACACAACTTGCTGCCTTAAATAAAAGATGCTACTAACTAGATTGCACATACCTTCATGATGGTGAATGGTTTTATCTTCAAGACCCCACTTGATTCAGTCGTGGTGGGGCGCAAACTAATCGCAACCAATGTGGATTCAAACCCTATCCACCCCTCCAAGCAGATTATGTGGCTCATGACGAGCGAGAGAGAGAGAGAGAGAAAGAGAGAGAAAGAGAGAGAGAGAGAGAGAGAGAGAGAGAGAGAGAGAGAGAGAGAGAGAGAGAGATGTCATTCCAGCCTGTAAGCTATGAGCCAAAAATGTCTTTCTAGTGACCCTCTTCCCAAGGTGCACCTAGCTATGGTAAGCTTATAATCCCTTTTCAACAACTATAAGGATTTATAGCAAGTTAGTCTTATCTACTTGAGCTGGTTGGGAATCCACCTCCCAACTGTCCATCTAATCGGCTAAGCAACCAAGGGTAACCATCACTGGTGTGGAGAGCTCCTAAACTAATGACCATCTCGAGCTCAACATTGCTTCTAGACTCTTGTCTATACTAAGCTTAGTGCTGCCCCTAAACTATTGTCCATCCCGAGCTTAGTGTCACCGCTAGACCTCATCCATCTTGAGCTTAGCACCGCCCCTAGACTATTGTCCATCTCAAGCATATACTGCTCCTAGTCTTTTGTCCATCTCGAGCCTAGTACTACTCCTAGACTACCATCCATCTCGAGCAAGTACTATTCCTTAGCTCAGGCTTAACATTGGACTTGAAGTAGGTTCCCAACTCAAGCTTGGTAGATTCTTGTCTTAGTTGCAGCCATGTATGGCATTATTAGTTATTTTTCTAAGAGAAATACATACTCTTAGACTCCTTGCAGTAGAGGGTAAGGTGACTCCTCATCCCATTGTAGCTGATTCTTAGTAACCTTAAGGAGCAAATTAAGATGTAAAATTGTAAGGGCTGCATTCTCATAAGCCATTGGAGTATTCATTTAATTGAAAAGATTGCCTTGTCAATCAATAGAACAATGGTATAGGGCATATTTTTCCTAGAGCCAAGATCTAGCATGTTTTTGTTTATTTGCACAAATTGACCAGCATTGTTGGTAAGCAAAACAATCCTTTTAATAAAACTATAGAAAGCATTGCTCAAGGGTGATTTATTGAGTTGTTCAACGAAGTTTAGAACTGAATATTGTTCCATGGTAGATGACATATTCCTATGAGTCTAAACCACCTAGTGGACTTAACTTAATTAACATATATTAAATCCTACTTGAAAAAGCTACCACAACCGATCCAAAGCTTATTGTCATCACACCAACATCTAGGGTTATGAGGTGAGCAACTATTTCCACTTATGGGACAACAATATAAGTAAGCATAAATCATTGATTCCCTTCCCCAAATCTACTTAAGATCAAGATATTAATTACCCTTCCTTATACTTATAAATGTGATATATATAGACACTTGTAAAGGAATTTTTCTTCCTTTATCCAATCTACACTAGCATGTTATTTTGCTTCATGTTTTCAAAACAGATTTATAAATTCTACACTCCATCCTTGTCAACTCATTTGTTGTCCTACTAGTTTCATCAATTCCAATAGAACTCAAGAAGTTGAACACCACCCAATTTAAGAAAAAAATAAAACCTCCAGCCATGAAGATTATAATATGAACTTAAATTTATCATTTCTCTATTATGCTTGATTTCTATATTAGTTATAAGGCATCCTTGTAAATGTATATAAATGTAAGACTATGGCTTAATTTTTTAGTCCGCATTTCCCTATCTCAACAGCCAAAAGACTCAAAAATAATGTCATTGATCTATTGTACTAGTGCTGCCATAAACATTTTATAGAGTTATGTTCTTGCAGGTTTAATAATTTACTTCTATTTTATTTTAAATCTTGAAAATGGGTGAAAGAAATAGCATGCTAGGTAAGGGTATGAGCAATGAGAGATCTAAAGAATTAGTGTCAAATCTTCAGGCACTACACAAGATGCCAGGCTAAGGAAAGGAACAACATTAGATTTTAAGAAAAAAAGAAAAAGAAAACCCACTTTAGAGCAGTAGTCTATAGCACCCCATTTCCACATTTCATAATGTCTTATGTTTCAGTTGTGATTGTGCAACCTAGCAATGCTAAGTCTCAGATTTAGTCCCTACTCCTGTAGATTATTTGCTACTATAAACCAAGAAATTCTATTGTCTAATACTTGCTCAAAGAGAACTCTAAAAGAGTCGAGATGGTAACAACCATTTCCTGAAGTTTAAAGAAATTAAAGATTCTAAGGCCAAGATGGTTTTACATTAAGGTTACAATAGATCATAGAAGATTAAACACACAAGAAAATAAATGAAGATAAAACCTAAGATGTGATGACTTGAAGAAGCAAAGAAGAATGCCCTAGCTTCCTAGCTCTGGTCTCCTCTTCAAAACCTATCCAAACCCTTGAACAACCAAACTCTTCTTCTTTCTTTTCTATTCCCACTATTTTTCCTCTCAAATGAGACCTCTGCCAGTCGATTTAAGAAAAGAGGGATGAGTTTCTCCATGGAAAGTTGGTCAAAGTTTTTTCCTGCCATTGGCAGCTGCTGTAGGGGTTGCCATGCCTCTTAGTGCTTTTGTTGTCCTCCTCCTCTCCAAACTTCTTCCTGCTTACTCAAGATTTCTGCCTCTGGTGTTGTCTTAGCTACCTTCTTCTCCCGTGAAAGCTTCTCCTTCATTTTCCTACATCCTCTTTTCCTTTCCATATTTTCTCGATAATAGGCTTTATTTCTTTCTTCATATTATTTAATTCAATGAGAATCTTGGTTTATACATCTCCTTGTAAATGTCAATTTAGTGAATGAGATTTCAATTTATGGTTTATTTATTTATTTTTTATATCTTCTTCTTTTATTTTCTTCAATGCCCATCTATTTTCTTTTATGTAATATTCATGGTGAGTGTTTATTTATTTCTTGTCTTTAAATTGTTATTTTAATAATATAGCTATCAATTATATAATTTAAAATTTTACTATTTTCTTATATAACTTTGTTTATTTATTCACCTTTAGATATTTATTATTTTAATTTACCCCCTTCACTCATAGACCTTAATTAAGTCTACCAAATTGAGCATTGTCAAATAATCGAAACATTTAAATGGTTCTATTGGCTCTACCTAGCTGACTCAAGTAACTTTAGCAAAATATATATAAAAATCCTAGGTTGAATAAACCTGAGGCTACTGGAATCTACAAACAAGGTCAACACTAGAATAACATACCAATTCTCTATCACTCAGCCAATGAACCACATAATCCGCCTCACTTTGCACCCCTGGTACCTGCATCCAATGACTAGTCTCACACGAATACAACAACCAAATCATTAGTCCATTTTAATCCAAGATTTAATGCACTAAATTAAAATAGCATATTAAGATCGATAATCACACATAATAATAATAGCATCAAGGTTCATAATTTTAATGCACACTCATGCACACACACATACTTATATCTATTCACCTACTAAATTTTGAAGTTCCACCCCTAGTCCAAATTACATCGGGGCTGGGGGTCATGCAAAATGATTAACAAAGTATCAAGGGGCTATGACACTTATGTGGCTCACCAATATGACTACATCTAAATGAGAGTTTTCAAATATCTCCTTTCAACATCAATTTGTTCTTAGCAGAACCTACATTCTCCTTCTAATTTTTAGATTTCTGACACCAACAGTGTGCCTCCTTGTATTTCCCAATTAGATGTATGATTAATTCTTTTCCTTTCCTTACCAAATTCTCTATCCATTCCTCAAATACACTCTTTTTATGGTGAAGTGTTGCTATAACATCTACCTATTCCTGTGACATGGGCACTAGATTTTGAGAAAATTCGGCTTATGTTTGGCTAGATTGGGCTAATGATACTATAAAATTTTCTAGATGAGCAATCTGTTCTTTTAGCTCTCTTTTCTTTTGTTTACAGTTTTGCACCTTGGCGATAGTTGTTTCTAAACTATCTTCATTTCTTCTAATTCTTGTCCCCATGATGAATGTCCAAAATTGATACTTGTCACTATATATTCCTTAACATTATTTCATGTTTTATTTTGTCGACAACTAGAGTAGCTATATGGAGTGTTCTTCCTGCATCTGCATTCTTCTGCATGACATTTTTTTCGCTCTTCACCTAGGTTTAGGAGTCTCCACATCTCACATTAAGCTCTTGAGATCTAGAGGTACTAACTTTACTTCAAATGGGGAAGCCAATTCTTTGATCAACCAATTAGGCATATCTTCATTACTTTTGACCTGTGTAACATTTCTTTGTTCCTGGATTCCAATACCTTTAGGAACTTCTCCTCTTATATTCTCAACCTCACCTGTCACATTATCCAAAATGGGAACATTTTCAATATCCACTGGCCTAGATTCTGGATTATCGAGATTCACCACTGTATCTTCATTTCCAAGACTTATATTTTCCTGTCCAGCCATGTGTTCACTATTAATCTTTGGATCATCACTTCCTTCATGTCCTATTACATCAGGATTCTCTTTATTCATCACTTTTCCATCCAAAGTTTATGAAGGATCTATTTCTTTAACTTTAACCTGATATTCTCCTTTCTCTTCAAAACCCTACAGTTGTTCAACATTCTTTTCAATATCCCCTAGCGGAAGCTAGGAATCAACTATGTCTTCAATACCAACATCATCAATGGGAACCTATGTTGTAGTTTTCCTTGTTTCTTTTTCAACAAGTATTTCAGTGTTTCTTGCCTTTGGGGCAAGTGTTCATCTTATAAATTCTTTTTCTTTAGTATCAATAAGAAGTGACCCTGCATCTGGCATTTTTTCCATTACTAGTTATACCATGGGTTTCTCCTTCAATTTCTTCTCTTTTACTCACTCCATCATGACACTTAATTTCTCCATGTATTCCCTGATTTGATCTTCATTTAGCTCATAGATATCATCTAGAGCCACACGAGTTTTTCAAAGTGTTTACGTTACTATAGTTGTATTGACTGAAGGGGGAGAAGCAAATAACAATGTAACCCTCTAGGATGCATACCTTGTCTAAGCACGAGTATTCATTTTCATTCTCACTTCCTCATAAGTCATTGGTCAAATCTTCAGCTTTCTCATGGAAGAAGATGCTATTTTAAGCTTTGTCATCCCTTTGACCTTACTTGGTCTAGTTTCTTTATGCTTCCTAGCTAGTTCCAATGAAACTCTTTGGCTTGTGGCATTAGGAGTTTTTTCCTTAATACACGCTACTATATCTTCCTTGCTAACCTTTCTTTCTTCTTATTCAACTCCTATGATTGAACTCACCTTCTTCTCTCTATTTCTTCTTTACATTGAGTGAATATTTGGGCCTAACTCCAACTTTTCTCAAGTTTCTACAAAATTCATCAGTCCATCATTGAGTCTGCACCAAAACTTGTTGAGAAATTTCCTCAATGGTCACTATCTATCTATCTTCATAATTTGGATATGGAATGGGTTCATAATAAACCTTGGTTTCATTATAAACTAGCAATCACACCTTCATGTGCAATGGGTATGCCAAAGATTTGTGCAGAACAACAATTTAATTTATGGTATTCTTTTTGAAAGATAGAAATTATGAAGTGTGAAGTGTGAATCCTTTTTAAATAAATGAAGTTATACATATATATTTTATTCTCGTATCATTTTAATTAACAAAATATGATTTTGAACTACAAGTCATTATCTAAAAGTAGCACAGGGTATTTTTGCAATGTACAATAACTAATATTTTTTGTAAGCTTTGTAACAAACAATGTATTAAGTTTAAGATATGATGATGATCCAAGCTCTATTGTTCATTACATCAAAAGGTGCAACATCATCTTCTATACATTGAAGATTAAATAATATTTGGTTTGTGTCATGCCAATCCCTTGGCTTTTGACATTTTGTGTTTAAAGTACAAGAACCAGTATAATTGGTATTTTTGCAAAGGAAAGTAACCAGTAAAGTGTATAATCAATAAGATTTGTAAAGAACAATGTATTAAGATTAACATATGAATATTATTTGAAATGTATTGTACACATTATGAAAATAGCTCTGGAAATCATTGCATTTGCAGCTTTAGTAGCAACTTCTATACATTCAATAGTAAATAATGTTGTGAGGAAAACTGTCAGAAAAATAACTTGAAGAAGGAAAAGAAAGTAAGCCAAAAATTAATATTGAAAAATGAACATAAAATGAATGCCTTCATTTAGCAGATAACAACAAAACAATAATAATGAAATAAAACACAACAAAACTGATTTGTCTATGTATAAATTCCCATAAAATATTTCACAGAAATAATGGCAAGTGAGTTATCTCAAGTTGAGTTAGCAAGAAATGTCTAACAACCATTGCATTTATAGCTGCTATACATTCATTAGTAAAAGATGTTGTTAGGAAAGCTGTAATAGTAGGTATTATAGTAGGATTATATATTGAAAAAGCCACAGATAAAACCACCTTCATTTAACAGAACCGTAATAATAAAATAAGAGACAAGAAAAGTGATTTGGCCATGTATAGATTCTCATAAAAAAGTTGACTGAAATAATGTTAAGTGAGTTACCTTAAGATTGAGCACACATTGTGTCAAGTTTTCAAGGATGCCAAAGAGAAAATTGGGCAAAGTTTGCTAGAAAAATATTCATGGTATTCTTGAAAGGAGACTCCTAGTAAAGTGTAGGTGAGTTGAAAATGAGAAGAATAAAGAGTTTCATAAAAGAGCAACTTTCAAGCAACACATGCTACACATGTATCTTCTAATATAAAGTATTATCAAGATATGTATTTTTCAGCATTAAAAAAATCATAACTAAACTATGATACCAAAACAACAGATAGCTCTGTTAATTTGAGAAAAAACCATAAGATATCATTCATTGTTAGATGCAGTTTGTATTCCACAAAGATCTAGCTTGCATGAAAAGATTTGGTGCATAAAAAAGTTCTTCCATTCCATCAAAAATTGGATCCTTGCCAAAAAAAAAAACATCTTTAGTTTCTTGATTGTAGATACAGTAATATAAACAAATTTTAATTTATCCAAAACATTTGTGAATTGACAATTGAAACTTAACTATGAACTGCAAAAGTAAAAATCTACTAAAACTAAGAAGTTATTTTTTTTTAGGAACCTCCCAAAGATAGATTGCAAAAAGGGAAACTGCAAGTTTTTTATTTAGTTGAACAATAGAGTGAGATAAATTTCAAAGGAAGATGTAATTATTTATAAATTATAGAGGAATGGAGAGCAATGAAGAATTAATGTGAAGGGAGAAGGATTTAGCAATGTGAACCAAATTTTATAGTGTAGAGGTCGAGGAAAAACAAGAGCTTCAGTATAAGAAGTTGAAACTTTAATTGTGTAGTTTCCAGCAATATGGAACAAGGTAGTCATGATAAAATATGCAAGTAATGTTAAACTCCATACAAGTAATGCAGATTTTGCAAGGAAAAGGAGTAAAGAATTATATAACCAACCTATAGTTTCTTGTTGAAAAGTATTTGAGAATGTCAAGTGTTTGGAGCTGATATTGTTGACAGTCGAGCCTCCTCTTTCATCCTTCATGCAACATAAGGGTTGTGTTGCATGTGTGTGTATCTTTGGAATGTAAATGCAGGGTGGATAGAAAGACATCCAAGATGAGTGACTTTGGAAATTGTTGTGAATGTCAACCCTTGTTGGTCAATGTTCCCAATGTCAATGGTGGTGGTTTCAAGTGTAAGCCCTTGTCATTTGTGGATGGTTAAGGCCCATGCTATAGTGGAATTTTCTACTGCCCACCACGACTTAAAGGAGTAATAGGGACATCTATTGGATTGTTTGGATCCCAAGCATGCCCTATGTAATGTTTGAAACGAACAACAACAAACAAGGGAATTTTTGGTGGATTTTCGCTCTCCTTGTAGATAATGTGTTTGACTTGTCCAAGAGCACCATTGATGACGCCTATATCAGTCCATAGATTACAATTAGCATCACCTTTTAATTGATGCATAATAGGATCTTAGGTTGTAGTTGTTCATCATCTGGATTTAAGTGTGATGAGCTCCCTATTTTCTCTATAGTGGATAAGAAAATGGGTTGTGCCAAAGGAAAAAACATGTGATTATTATGGAGTGACACCATTTCATTTGTTGCAAAAAGATGTATGGATGATAACAAAGCACTTTGATCTATGGATGTTAGTGATGAGCTTGAATGTGAAATTACTAGTTTCCAATTTGCAATTGTAGGTTGATATTTCCTTAAATTGCACAAGAGTTGACAAAATTTAATTTGAGTGGGATCCTTGCCGCTCTGACGAAACATTTTGGTAAGTGGAATCATTGTTTTGATCCTACACCATAGTGTTCGATTGTAGGATGAAGAAGACTACATAGGAATGTCTTTGACTAGTGGTAGTTTTTCCAAGTCTCCAAATAGTAGGATGGAATGGCCTCCAAATAGTGTTTGGTTATGTGAAGGGAAGCCTTCATGCAAGCAAATGTCAATGCATTCTTGTAGCTTTGGATATATGAAGCTCATTTCATCTATCAAAATGTAACGAACAAAGTACATTTTTTCTTGGAAGCTTGCTACCATTAGGCCTTGCAAGGGATCCATCTCTTTGATGGGTATGCGAAGTTCATAATGTATTGTTGTTGCTCCAATGTTGAATGCTACAACACCTAGATAGGTTCAAGAAGTAGGAGGGAAGTCTGAAAGTTTGGATCAGAACCATTGAGTGCGGACCTGATTTTTTTATTAGGTGTGACTTTCCGGTGCCTGTAGTTCCTTGAACAATTATTCTTAGTGGTGGTTGGTAAGTGTTGGAGGATAGGTGCAACAACACTAAATCCAATGTTTTTGTTGTTCGGATGAAAGGGAATGCATGGTGTTTATATTGGGTAGGTGGGGGATTTGAAATGTTGTGTAGTTAGAGTCTACAAAGCTAGTAGCCATATTGCGATGTAGTGGATTTATGGAAGGAGTCTCCCAATCATGATTAAGGTCTATTTCATAGTCACCCAACATGTCAATTTCAGCAAGCTAGTTTGGATGGCTAGGGTGTACACTCGAAAAAACTTTCCATTTAGATTGGCTGCATTGATGTGGTTGTTCCTCATTGTCTAAAGGAGTACCCGATTTTGGATCGATGGATGTTTCTAGTGTAGTTCGTTGCACATGCCAAGGATAGTAACTACATGCCAACCTCTCCTAGTTAACAACAATTTCAACTGTGGATGATCCACAACCATATGCAATGTTACAAATTGGTTTGTATAGAAGCAATTCACTTCAACAGAAGTAATGAAATTATGGGTCATCCCTTGTAGGAATGCTTGTGAAGCATGGGGATACTTAAACAATTGTGTTTTTGGCACGCTCTTTCCATTGGTTCTTTTTATTATTTTCTTTGAAGCTCCATTTTGAGTGACATCAATCAATGCTAGTGTCTCCATGGAAGTAGGATGGGCCATGTATGCATCAATTTAGTTTGTGTTTGTTGATGTGGATGTGGTTGAGAGTGGGATGTGTTGTTAGTGTTTATGATTGACATTTAAAGAAATGAATGACTTGCTGGACATGAAGAGGGGTGGTTTTAATAAAAGGTAGCAACTTTCTTGGGTAGTTATATCATGGCCAACAAGCATTTTTCTAAATGCTATAGGTTTTGGCTTGTCAAGATCTAAGCTAGTCAAAATACGAGAAATCATTGCATGATATGTTTCAGATTTGGTTTCTACTTTTGCTGCATACTTTGCTATATGTTTGAGTATTGCATCTATTGAGAGAACGGGCTGAAAATATACATTTTCTCACCAAATAGAGAGGATTTTGGGGTTGTGAAGATTCAAAGGGTCATCATTGCAAGAAGGGATGTGCTTTGGTAGGTCACCCTTAATTGAAACGGTTGAGGTATCTTGGATGGGCCAAGGGGCTTTGTAGCAGAATTCAAGGGTGGCTCCCTTTTTTCACAAGCATGTGTTCGAGGTACAATGTGTATGATGTTGAATGTAGTTGAGTAGTTCATTGTAGTCATGTGAAGGGTTCAACAACATAATCATTCGTTTGTCCATTAAATAGGGGTTGTCAAAGGTAGGCTGGTGAACCCTTTCATTTGAAATTGGATGGGGGCACGAGTTCCATCTAGAGACATATGTTTCAATGTAGTTGAGTGCATTTTGTATTGATGCATGATTATTTCATTGTAGTTTAACAATATCAAGTGCTTCTTTGAGCCAAATGAAGCCATGGACAAGTGAAAAACCTCAGTGTTTCCATTCATACCTAGAGAGTGGAGATCTTAGTAAGAAGTTGGTGTATGGAAAATATTTACAAAAAAAATGTGAAATATGTTTACTTGTACCAGTAGTTAGTTGTGCAGAGAATATTTTCCAAAACCTCTTCATGAAAACCAATAAATCTGTGATGCATGTAAAGTGCAGAGAGGTGCAGGTTTTTCATTATATTTAAGATCCTCCATTGAGATGTAGCTGTAGGATTTGTTGGTGCAGTAGATGGTATGACATTGTGTAGGTCAATCCATTTAGTATCTGTTGCCCTAAGGGTAAATAATAGAGTCGGGCAACCAACCTAAATAACCATGTCAGATAGCTCCCCCCTATGGTGACACCAAAAGGGGCGTGTGCCACGTATTATTGAACCAAACTACGCAACCTGGTTTGCAAGCTTGTCATTGGGAAGGTCCTTCAATATTTGTCACATGGAAAGTATTGTTGTTGGTAGGATACAGTCCAAGTTTTTCTGAACAAAAAAGGAAGTTGTGGACTAGCTTCAATGGTGCATAAGAATATTAAGTATGAAGTATCTAAACAGTGGGTGTTGGCCAAACCTATTATCATGGTATCTCAAAAGGTGGAGAGCATATTCATGTAGCTTGACCCCTTTCATATTTTGTTGGTTGAATGTAGTTATTCCCTTTGGAATCAATGTGGGGAATGCCATAACAAATAATCCATCAGTGGTGTATTCATTGATGGGAATCAAAGAAATTGGTGGCCAATCAATAGCAGGAGTCGGATGTCCTTCCCCTAGTTGCAACAAGGCTCACAATTCTTCCACTTCTATATGGGTAGGGGGAAGGTTAGCCACAAAAAATGTTGTTTCTTGCACATTCTCTTGCAATTGCTCTTCATCTATATTATCGGTTTCAATTAAACTTACATCTGAGGGATATAAATTTGAGGTTGTTGCACATAGAAGGTTCAAGATGTCAGTGGAGGAAATAGGAAAGCATAAGAGAGATGCCTCATCTAACTCTACATCTTTGTAGTAAGGGTCATTACAGATATTATATTATAAAGCCTTGTGAACATGTGTTCTACAAACAAAGAAGCTATACTACTAGGAAGCAAATTTTTTTTTGTTTACTATGAGTATATCAATGTCATGTATATGTCGTGGTAAATAAGTTACAATTACAACAATATCCTGAATAAAAAAAATAGTGTGGCCAATGTATTTTAACTGTCCCCCTCTTTCATAAGTAACTTGGAGGATAGGGCTGACATGTGCTATAAGCATCTCCTCTATTTGACTAAGGTGTTGCAAACATGCAAGTTGCTCACTGGGGTCCATGTTGTTCCACTTTGAGAAGTGATTGCCATTTTTTTTCTAAAATGCACCTTGAACAAGCAGTACTACCATTGAATTGCCTAGTTTTTATTCCTGGATATCGTTCCATGAATACTTGGAATTTTGAGAAGTTTGATAGGCTGTCCAACTTTGAATGGAAGGAATTCCTAGCAGTGTAATATCTTGGAGGAAATATTGGAGGATGCTGGGTTTGGGAGGGGGAGTTGTGCTGTAATATAGACTGCATATGTGATGCGGTTCATTGTAATGGGGAGGGGTTAATGGAAAGAGAGGGTGTGGATGTGGAAGATCCTACATGGAGGTCATGACAGTTTGCTCGTCTCCCTCTATTAAAAGAATCTTTCTTTGCATGGTACCTTAATCGTTCCAAATGGTTATGACAAGAACGGTTTGCTTGTAAAATTTCTGCATGATTTTCCATGACAAGAGTTGCTGCGGATCAAAGCAATGTAATATTAATATTTAGAAGAATTTTTAGGAGATAAATTTGGTGTGTGACATTAACTAAATCTATGTGTTAGTGAGGGTGGTTGTTTTTAAACATTATCTTCTTGTGCGTATAGTTTATTCTAAATAATATAGTTCCTTGTATATAATATGACCAACCATAACGCTTGATGTTACAACAATTTGTATTTACACAACCTCAACTGGATTACAAAGTTTGAAAATAAGATGGAATAACACTAGAAATAGAAAGACTTTGTATTGTAGTATATTTTGATAGTAACAAAAGTTGTATTATATACTAAAAAAAGATATAGGAAGTGGTTTTGTAGTAAAAATTCCTAATAAATGATATATGAATCCATGTCAAATCATGTAGAGGAACAACTGCCAGCTGAAAAAGTTTCCTATACTGTTTGATCTCACCATCATAAGGATATTATAATTTTCATTTTTAATCTCAGTAACCAAATACAAATTTTGACAAGGAAGAAAATAGCAAAAATTTTACATATTGTTGATAAAGAAAAGAATCCATTGAATTTCTGAAAGTTGTATTTGTGTATAATTAATAGTTTTATTTTAAAAAATAATATATAATAATTATAAGTATAATTAAATTATTTATAGTTTATTTTTTATTATTAAAATATAATCCACATTTCATATAATAAACTTATAAATCAAATTGTACATTAAAACAATATATATAAAAATAAAAAATTTCCTTAAACAAATTATAAATCAAATATTAGATTAACTAAAATATAAAATAACTCTTTCAAATAAATGAAAAACAATTATTTAAAAATAAAAAATAAAACAAGGTTTTATTTTTGAAGTGTGACAAGCACATTAGCAAGAAACCATTTTCCTATTTTCATTACATAAAATCTACAAGAAAAATTTGTTCATGGTGAATCAATCTAGTGGGGCAACCTATGTTCATGGGTTTATCATGCCCATTCACAGACACATCTGCCAGCCAAACTATAAGTGGATGCTTAGCTGTTTTGAAGGTATGGAAAAGTGCTCCAGGATACTTGAAAATGCAGTCATTAGAAAATTTGATGAGGAAGGAAAAGCTAGAAAATTCTCCTCAAACAAAAATTTGTTTAAATAATAAAATTACCAAAATTGATAAATCAATATGATTGGGATAGTAGTCTCCCTTGCATTCTTGTTTTAGGATGCTATTTAAATAGGAATAAAAACTGAAGTATTTTCAAAAATTACCAATGTAGCACAAAGTTGTTTAATTGGTTTCGGGAACTAGTGTAGAGAATAGGCCCCAAGAGTTTAGATTGTCCTAGTGCTATTGAAAATAAAAATAAAAATTTCTCAGACATTGACAATTGAAACTGAATTATGAATTGCAAAAGTAGAAATCTACTAAAAATAGGAAGTGAAATTATTTTAGGAGCCTATGTTCTAGAATAAATTGCATTATGAAAATACTCAGTCCTGATTTTCTACTCATTCCTCTAAACTGTTGATATTACTTTAGTTAAAAAGGTAGCTTGTTCACTTAGGATAGGCACATTTTCATTAAAAAACCATGCCCAAATTGGACATAATGAGTGCTAGTAATGAATGGAATAGATAAATATTTTAAAACATTGTTAAGTGAAGCAAATTCTAGTGATTAATAGAAGAAAAATAATTACTTACAGCCCAGAGTGGCAGGGGCTCGCCCTCTCCCTCTCTCAGGTCTTTCTCTCTCTAATAGGAGCTTCCTTGTTTAGATAATTTCCTTCAAAAATTTGAACATAATTGGTTGATTACTTAGTACTATTCTTGGAATGCTCTTGGCTGGGACCTATTCCATTTGAAAATTACCCCCTTATGCTTCCCATGTTTGATTTAATCCTTGCAACACTTTATTCTTCTGGATGGGACCACATAGCATGTGCTTCTCCTTCCTCACTACTAGATGAGCTTGAAAGAGATGGCATATCCTATTATGGAAAATTTGTATTATACTTATTGTGCTTGTTTTTTCCAACCACTGAGTTACAAAATGGGAGAAGCATTATGTGTTAATTGTTAGCAGTCACAACAATTACAAGTTGATTGGTTTGCTTAATGGATTTTTTGACAAGTGGCTGCTATTGACTGGAATTACATTTTCCTAGGTAGCACAATTTCCTATGCTTGGCAATGTCTCCATTCCTAGTCGTTAGTGCTTGCATATGACAACCTCTGCCAAGCATTTATTTCCCCATGTTGGGTGACCTGAAGAAAAAATTGACAAGCACTACATCACATTAGGCTTTATCTATGTTGTATGTGTCAAAAAAATTCACTCCCATTCACAGAATCCTATGCATGTAATAGATGTATAATGTGATCCAAATTATGGATTTATAGGTCTCACAAATCTCCTAGTGCAAGTAGGTTGGATAACAAAGCAAATGGAGTAGTTTTCAGTTTCAAAAGTGATGAAAGAGCAGAGAAGAGAAAAGAGGTAAACTTTAATCTTGATTGCATATTGTTTCATGTTAAGGTCCATAGTCAATTAAAACAATATGAAACTGTTATAAGTTTACTCTTCAGTTTCATATTTCAATCTATTTTCAACTGCATAACCATCCTTACAACTGTAATTACTAACAATTATAATTTATGATCTATAACTATCATTGTATACATTAATGCTTGCTTACACATAGGTTGACCTAATCCTACTTAAGCATTTATTGTTGTATGACTCATTGACATAGACTAGATATTTTATACATATTTTCCTCATAAGCTAGACTAGAGAGGTGTCTATACACCTCAACACATCATGCTAGGATATTTCTCCTATGCAAGGATATTTATCCTATTTATGTTGAACTATGGCTGTCTAAATATCATATCAACCTTATGTAGCTTATGTTTTCATTGTGCTTGTCAATTATCTCTATGATTTGGGGGTTCTCACATGGTATCAAAGCACTTTAGGATACTGGAAAGCTATAAGGTGAAAATTTTACTTGCATTTGTTGTCTGAGTTTTCACTATCTTTGCACATTAGCTGTTGTAGTGTATATCATTGTGAAGTCCAAAAGAGATGTTCTAAAGAAAGGAGGCACAATTATGTTCTGTAGAGGGATGATTTTGACCAAGGAAAGCTTGAATTTATGTTTATTTCCCATGTGTGTGGTAAAAAAGGCCTTATTTATCTAAACTGTAGGGCATATTACCTTCCTCTATTGCCACAACTTGTGCTAGTTGAATCTCTTCCTATTTTGATCTCGTCAAGGGATGACTGGAGGAATTTTGGAGGTGTCTATTTTTCATAGACCTACGCTTTGGTTGGATGCCATAGTTTGCAATTTATGCAGCCCACATTGATATCAATCCAAGCCACGCCTAGCATGAGCTCTTTTTACCTTTGAAAAGTAGAGGAGGTGCGCCATGTACAAATTGTTGAAGGTTATGCCAACCATCTAAAGGAAGTTGATTTCAAATAGGTGGAGACCCGATTTTCATTGGAGGGGGTGAATTTCCTTGGAGAGCAACTTGCCGACTGTTCCTAAGTTGGAGGCTACCTGATCTGGGCGCCATAAACTACTTCCTCCTATGTATCCTGCCAAGGGCGCAAATTCCTTTTTCTTTGTGAAAGATAGAGGAGGCATTTTGGGCATTGAAGTAAGCCTTTTTGAAGGAATTTGGGCTGCCAGGCAAGGAACTTCAGGGTATGTGTAGGATTGTCATGGAAAAAATAGGCCCTTAAGTGGAAAAAAAATCAAAAAAATCAGAGTTAGGAAACGTGACATAAAAATTTGAATAAGTTATCTATATTATTTCAAAAATATGTAAGAATAGAATTTGTAGCAAATTTAATGTAGTTTCTAAAATACTAGGTTTTTTTTAAAAAAATGTATTTGGTGAAAATTTAAAATTTCAATGCAATAGTACTTAAATTTTAGGGAAAAATAAGTAGACGTCTGTCTGACCACCTAACCAAAATAAAATGATAATATTTTTTATAAGATTTTAGATATAAGTAGAGGTCTCATGTCCTGATGTGATGCATTTTTTTGTAATTTTTTTCCAAGTAAATAATTAATTATGATTTTTTTATTACAACTTTTAAAAAATATAAAAAATTGTATCTAACCACCTTAACTTGGTCAAAACTTCATGAAATTCAACTTTTTTTTTAATCCTATAGTATACAAAACATAGAATGTGACGCATGTTTCAAATTCAAAATAAATCTGTTTGAAAGCTATAGATGTTTTCAATCAGCCTATCAATCAAGACTTTAGTCATAATTCAAATAGAAAATGAATAATAGTTATTTATTAAATTCAAAGTAAAGCATAATTTATATTTTTGGAAAGCTGAGAATATCCTTTAAAAACCCTTTTCGTTTCATTAATTTTGAGTAAAAAAAAAGTTGTCAAACACATACCCTAGAAATACCCATCATATTGCCACTTTTTAGCCCATCATGATCCTGAACATACCCCTTAGTGGTGTGAGGGTCCACTACCCATTTTGGAGCATTTTTTGCAGCCAATGGCTGGCCTTTGTGTAGACCCTACTCAAAATCAATGTTGGTTTTTACTCCATAGACCTCAACTTCATTTGCAGGTTGCTTGATTGGTGAGACCTAGGTGCTACTTCTTCTTTTGTAGATTTGGTCAAACTCCCACATGGTTTGGTGGTTTCCTTGGTCTTCTCATTGGACTTAGTCAGGTCTGCTTCAAACTTTTTAACATTTGTTTGATATTATTTAGTAAATTTTGCTTCTAACATTTATTGTTACCCTGGCAAAATTATTCTAAACTATTAGTGGTTAATATTAACCATCAAACATTTGCTTATACACAAAGGAGGAATTATATTTCCATAGTTAAAAATTTGTAAAAGAAGAGTGAAATTATTTTTTACAATGAATTTCACAAAGAGGGCTTTTGTTTCATTTTGCAAATAGAAGAGGGAAGTGCAAGTTATTTTTCCTTAGTTAAAAATTTGTAAAAGAAAAGTCAATCTTTTGCAATGAATTTGGAAAAATGGGTCATAAGGGGTTTTTTTATCCCTAGTTCTTTCTCACCCATGAGGGCTTAATTTTCCTCTATTGTCCTCTCTCTAAACTTTTTAAAATATTGGATATATCCAAACTTTTTAAAAGAAAATTTTATTGGTGTAAATTTGCAAAAGAGTGAAATTATATTTTCAAACTCTATTTAATGATGGTGATTTTACACTAAATATAAAGTTCCTTTTTTCACCATCATTCTTGTATGCAAATATATGCACTAAAATAAAGTGCCAAACAAAGGGGAAATAAAAAATATTTAAAGAAAGGGGGGTCATCTAATTTGGGGGGTTCTTAATCTATTGATTTTCTATTGTCTTAGGGAATTAACCTGTTTGTAATCATGGGATATGAAACCCATTCTTCTATAATCAACCTAAAACTAGGAAACTATAAGTCTTGGTATGAAGGAATTTTGAAAGATCTCATGTTCCATAATCTCCTGCCATATTTGTATGGACTTATCCCTGAACTAGGTAAAAAAACTTAGAAGGATAAATGGTTTAATATTTGTGATCATATTCATGGATTAATCGGTTTACATATTCTAAATGACTCTTTGTATGTCATCATGGATATTGAATGTCCACATGCATTATGGATCAAAATTTGGGAAATATATGGAGACTTAAATGTTTCTCCCTTCTCGCATGATCCTACTATGATCACAACTCACATCCCACATCATGATTCAGATACAAAGCATCTAATTGACATAGAGGAAATCATCATTCCTCCACCTCCTCCTATTGCTTCATTGGATTTCAGAGTCGTTTAGTTGAGAACTTCTAGCACTTATTTACAACAAGATATGTTAGTTTTCCTAACATTTCTAATTGGGATGCATATATACCCGACATTTCATGTCTTTTCGTAAAGTCTAGCATTGCTGACATGGAAGCACACTTTGAGGACATCAATCTTCTTTTTGATGACAACTTCAATAAAGTTGCATCAGCCTTGTCTTCTTCAAATATGATTACTCTCCCTTGACCTTCATTGACTTCTATACTGATAGTATGAAATTCTTATGGTTCCAGGTATCCCCATACATCTATGGTTCTTGTGGTCCCTATTGCAAATTCTTATATGATACTTGATTCATTCCATCAATATTCATCACATGTCAGCATTGGCTTGGAGATTCTTCAGAAAAATTCAGAGACATCATGGGAACCATCATCATCATTCTTGGATGAGCTTCAACTCTATTCAAGATCATGCATACATCTTCTCACGTGGGAATATATCTTGCATCTTTAGTTGGTTTCATTTCTTCCCAAGGGAAGGATCATTGTGAAGCATTCTTGGAAATCATATATTGTACTTAGTGAAAGAAGTACTTCTTCATGTGTATAATTTCATGCATCTTTTCTCTCTTTTGGAGGGTAGTTTTTTCTCACAGGGTTTTCTACTTTTCTCCACTTCATGAGAGATTACTTTGTGCATAGGTACCTAACATGGCTATTAGCTATGACCCATTTTTTCTATGCCCACCTAAGTTATGCTTAAGGGGGGGTGCAAGTGTATACATTAATGATTGCTTACACATAGGTTGACCTAAGCCTACTTAGGAATTTATTGTAGTATGACTCATTGACATAGACTATATTTTTTCTAGATATTTTCCTCATAAGTTAGACTGGATAGGTGTTTATACATCTGAACACCTCATGCTGAGATATTTCTCCTATGCTAGGATATTTATCCTATTTATGTTGAACTCTAGCTATCTAAATATCAGATCAACCTTATGTAGTTTATGTGTTCATTGTGCTTGCCAATTATCTATGTGATTTTGGGGTTCTCATAATTACTAACCCTAAAATTCAGAACTATGCATCTATTAATTTAGCGTATTATAACCTTTTTGACATTCTTCTAGTTTATTATCAATTTGTATCTGATATCGTTAGTAAGCGTTTGCAGGATTTTATGTTGGAACTGTAATACCTTAATCTAATCCCTTACAACCATACTATGGTTATCAATTTGAGCTATTTTAGATATTTCATGGCTCATTTCTTTTTACCAGTGTCAATAAAGAACTTTTTCCATCAATACTCATATGATTTGTTTTTTGCCCAACACTGATCCAATTTACAACTCAGCCACAACTCATGTTGCCCTTGAATATTATCTCCAATATACATTGGTAGTTCTTATTTCTATGTAAGAAATTATTTCTACCATGGTTATTCTACAAAATCATAGCTGACTCAATTTGGGCAACCAAAATATTTAGATGGGCATCAATGGGAATTCCCATAGAGGATGGTGGTGGGTGTAGGAGGCAAGAATGTAAGCAACAACATCTCAATCTTCCCTTCTATCTCCTCCAGATAGGGAGAGCTTGGGCCCAATTTATGTGGGCAAAGGTCAGTGAGGTTTGTGTCAAAAATGCATGTGGACAGAGAGTGACCAAGTAGTACTAGAGATAAATACAAGAGAAAGTGAAGGGGAAGGGGAAGGGAAAGGATGGTAGTAGTTTTTTAGGAGCTACTAGAGGGGGAGGAGGAGAAGATATTGGGAGTGTTGAGATGGATGGGAAGAGAGGAGTGGGATTGGGGGTATTTGGTGAGAGAGCTGGGGAACATAGGGGAATGTGATAAGGGCGTATAGTTTTACGAGTGTGCGATAGGTGTTTGAACGGGTGAGGGCGTAGGGCTACAACACTATCGTCTATTCCTTCACTGACTGGTAATGGTTGGATATAACAAAAAAAAAAATATAAGATTCAATGGGCTCTTGTAGAGGGATTACGTACTTGTTAAATCATAGCAAAACACTATATATAATATTCAATGGGCTCACACAAAAATAAAATGCCACTATTCTTGGAGAGGGATTGCCTACTTGTTAAATCATAGCAGAAGGTGAGTGGACAATTCTCAAAGCTATAAATAATGAAGTCGCAAATGCAAAGGGGGTCAAGCTTAAACTTACCGTATAATTCTATAGGAGCAATATTATGAAGGGAAAACTAACAGATTCTAACCTACACAATGATAAAAAAACAAATAAGCTCAAGAAAAATTGACCCAGATGTGTAGAGGGTCACAAACGGGGGAAAATAAAACCAAAGTAAATGACTTACCTATAGATTACAAATTCTTGCAAAAATGTTGTCTTTCTTTCAACTATTGCAAAGGAGAAAAATGATCACATCTTGTATTACAGAATATATATTAGACCAACTCCCATTGAACAACTCCCATCAACATAAATGCATGATGGAGGATCCTTTTTACATTGATTCCCATCGATGATAGAAAATGCATCAACACTGTGAACCAACAACATAGTAAATGTAATGGAAATAGTACAAAAAGCAATAGATGAGGCGGCTACAAGGAACAATTTCACCAACTCCCATCCATATTTAATGTGTGAACAAGAAAGAATCCAAAACAACAAGAAGTAATGAACAATCAAGAACTCTTGTAGATGGTCTTGCATCCTTTTTATAACCGTCGATATAGAAAATGGATTAGCAAACTTCATTGAGGGAACAACTTCAGTGTAACCAGATTCAAAACCTCTCCATCATCTTCATCCAAGTAGTCTAGAATGTCATAGAACTCAAGAATCTATGCCGATTGCAATGACAATCTTTGATATGATTTTTTCCTTAGTATGTATTCATCATAACAATTGAGCAAGAATTCTTCTAAATGATGAACATGGGCATGCTTTCCAGTTATCCTCTTGGCAATATATTCCCTTATAAATCATAGTCAATTCTTTAGAGTGTAAAGAACTCTAATCTATACATCTTTATTCCTCTTCACACAATTTAGTTGCCTTAGCTGCATTGCAGTTATAATTTCCCATTATAATAGGAAATCTGACATAACTTTTCTTATGAACCATGCTAAATAGAGCATGGGTTAGTTTCATTTGTCTTGCCAATTCCAATAATACCAATTTATCTATCAAGTACTTGGGAAACATGAATGGATATCCTTCAAACCCTTCCACCCTGATGTAGGTGTAAGTAGGAAACTGAATGTACCAACCTCCAACTAGCTTGATAAGATTTTTTGCTTCTAGAGACAACCTTTTAGTTTTTCCACCCTCCACTATTCTTACAAGTTCCATGAAAAAAACATCATTGGCTCTTTGATAATACTCCCTATATTCATGAATAGTAATTTTGGGTAAATGAGCATATATCAGACTATTCCCTACTTCTCTACCTGGAGTACCAACTCTATTCAACCCTTGTTTATTTTCCCATATGACACATGAATAGATGGCATATGAGGACATATAAAACCATCTTGACTACATAAATTCCTTCATCTGATCATGTATCTTGTGACTAATAAAACTTCCCCAATGCATTTGCATAGGGCCTTCCATTAATTTGGCTATAATTACGAACATCCATGGTTCAAACTTGTTGGCATCCTTAAGTCTAGCTATCCTATTTAACATGGTTATAACATCTTGAAAATCTAGGTTGAACATAGACCTTAAAATTGGCTTTCTTTCTTTTTTTTTTCTTTTTTTCTGTAGGGTTGGGGCCCTAGCTCGGTTGGCTAAATCTTTCCTATTGCAGGAGGTTGGTCACGAGGTCTAGTCTCCCCCACCCTCGTGGTACCGGAGGGCATGTCGCGCCAGCGCCGCTGGTCACGTTAAAAATTTTACCCGGTGCACTGCAATTTATATGGGGTTGTGCTACCCGATTCCTGCAGTCTAAAAAAAAATAAAAAAAATTGGCTTTCTTTGCTTTGTGATTTTCTCCTGGAACCATTGTGTTCATAATTTCTATGTTATATTCTTTGATGCTTAGGTAAGTTCTAGTCTTTTTTTTCACATCCATCGGGTTCATCTAAGGAAACTTGGGGAGCCCATATTTATATACAATTCCTTTCATAGAAATATCTGCATAGATTCTTCCCTCTTTTTCAACAACTCTCTTATCTAAGTTGTAATAATTCAAACACTGCATAACCAGTTCAAGGGCCTACATTGCTAGTAGAAACCCTCCTGTTAAATAAAACCCACTTGCTATAACATTTTTCATACATTGAGAGGAATTTTATTTTTGTGCTCATGCAATGAATTGGAAATTAGAAAACCCTCCTAGATGGGTATCAGTTATTATCCCACCCGTTGGTAGAGCTTGTGAAGCAAAATATTTAAACTCATTTTCTAGACTTGCTTCAAAAGTACACATTTTTTCCTAGGTGTCCTACATTTTTTTATAGATACAAGCCTTGTGTTCAAGTTATGGTTTAATTTAACCGATTATTTCAAAAAAATTATAAAACTCAATTTACCATTTGGTTAAATTCATTTCAAAACAATCAATAATCTCAATATCAAGAGGAAATACCATCATCTTGAGATGTGCATGCATAAGATGACTATTTTTTTTTCCATTATCGAAGACATGCCTAGTTTCACTGGTGATAAAATAAATTGCTTTCTGAATGTAGCTTTGAAACAGTCGGTCGATATGTTCTTGGTTTATAGAGGTTTACCTTTCTTTGCATGATGTAATGTGAGTCTTAATTTTTCAATGTCCTTGTAAATTAGTAGTATGGCATGAGGTAAGGTGTTGTAAAAGTAACTACATGCTTGATGTGGTGTCAAGTATGTGTGCAGTTTTCCACCTTCATTAATTACCTATTACAATACATTAATTTCCTTGAATAAAGGTGTAATCATGGTAGATTAGGTTTCAAATCATGAACACCTTAGTTTCTTTGCAGGCCCACCACTAGAGAACAAGACGACATGAAAACTTACATGGCACTCTTCCATGTCACGTTGATTCTAATGAGGCAAATACCTTGAAATACATGACCATTGGTTATCACAAGATTTGAATCATCTAGTTCTAAATCTTATTAAGATTACCGAGAATTGAAAACATTTACTTATCGGGTTCATGAGAACTAGGTACAAAGAGAGGAACCAAGAATTGGGTTTGAGCAAAACTAAAAAAGATTTGTACATGTTTGCAATAGAACTTCTAATTTGTGACCTTTGGCTAAAGAAATGAAAAGTAACTATTAGAACAACCGATGAAGAAATGACTTGTGTGCACTAGGATGACTCATCCATTGAGAGGGAACTTAGGATTGGACAAAGATATAGGATCATTGACACAATTGTGTAACTCCAAGAATCTAGGGTAGAAAAAATTGATGAAATTTAGTAAAGAAAACTAAGATAGCTTGAGTCAAAGAAATATAGAGAATTAAAGCAATGACCAGGCAGGCTGAAACAAAACTTACATTTTACCATTTATTTCGAAAGCAGCACACTAAAGCAAGAAAAAGAAAAGGGAAGAAAAGAAAAGGTAGTAGAAAAAAACTGTGGGTCCACATTTTTCCAAGGAACAAAATGGGTTGTGTTGTAAAACCACACAACAACTAGCAACCAAAAAAACTAAACCAAACAATAGGAAGCCAATTCAGGACCTAATAACCATGTCCCAACTTTCTCCAATCTTCAAATTATAAACAATTAGACCCTGATTATGACATTTCATCTTCACTTTAGCCAACATACAAAATTAGACGTTATTGAGCTTATGTGTATGCAATTGATTAATTCTACTACAATAAACTTAGAGCAAAGAAATTTTTTGCATTAACCTACATAATTTGGAAATTCCTTTTGTGGACTTTGGATATGGAGTGCACAACTTCCCTTATCCACACCTAAAAGGGGAATGAAGGAAGAGGAATTTGATTTCACAAAGTTCACACTCAAGAAAGAATCCTTGAGATTTCAATGCAATAAAGATTGAAACCAGACAAAGGGAATTTTTTCTTAAGGTAGGAAATTGATAAAAGAGAGTGACTATTAATGCAAAACTAAGGAAATGCAAAATGTTTGAAAACACATTGTGATATACAAAATGAACTAAAATGTTAAAAACTATTACAAAAATTAATGAGATTAAAGGTGTGCACTTGGAAGCTAGAAAGGGATGGAAAGGAGCTCTGGAATCTTATAGAAGTCACTATTGAAGCCAAATAGGACTCATACACCAAGCTGGGTGACTTAGTCCTATTTTGGGAAGATTCTACCAGAATGGGTTTCAGAGAAAAGCATACTGAAAACTGCAGAAACCTCTTTCCAAGCTTGGAAGTGGGACTTATATGTCATTAATGGTGACTTAGTCCACTTCCAAATCTCAGGAAATTCAAAAGTGCAATCTATAGCTCCTGATCCGCATTTCAACTCCTGATAGGTTTTATGAATCTGAAACTATAGAATTTGACCTGTAGGTGTTCTCCAAGATTCTTTTAGGGATTTCACTACTTCAAATGAATTTGAAAAATTGTTGACAACTTTTCACACCTTGCTTTTTGATGAATCTGTGCACTACACCTACAAAACACATGCAAAGAGGGGGAAAGATGGTTGACGGTTAGTGAATAGGAGTTTTCCTTGGTCAAACCCCAGTTTGGTAATTAAACCCTTGAAAATGAAATGAAATCAAAAGAGAATGATGAATGAACAACATTCAATGCTACAACACACCAAACACTTGAAGTGGAAATTTGAAGATTATGCAAGTAATGACTCCAAAGTGCTTGAATAATCTTGTAGACAAAATTCTTGAATGTAAAATCACTTGATTACTTGATTAAAAAATTAGGGGAATTTTAGGAGATGAAAATGAGAGGAAAAACCCTATATTTATACATGATTATGAAAATTTTCCCAAAAATACCACATCATAGGCCGACCTTTGGTCTTCCAAAATAATATCTTGCTATAATTTTGAAATAATTTTGACTTTTGAGCCAAACGGAACTCATTCTCCCCTAGTAGTGAATGGGTAGCACTTAGGAATTTTAAGTGGGTGTCAAAAACTAAGATTTATAAAATGATGTTTAACGAGATTATTCCAAAAAATGCACTTAAGTGAGGCCTCTAAGTGTAAAATAGGGCCAATTAAAGCATAAGATAGGGTCAAATTATTGATGGCAAGCCTAGAAAAGCATGAATTATTACAACACTTTGAAATAAGTTTTGGTAAATGATAATGAAAGGTTTTTTAAGTTAAATATATTAATAAGACCCTAGAAAAAGTGTGAAAGTGTGTTACAACACTTTACAACACTTAAGTAAGGTACCACTTGAATTCTTTTAGTTTACTAGGGTCCAAGACCTAATGTGAATGTGTTGTCCACATTAGAACATTAAATCAATGCACAATCAAGCAAAAGTCACAAGAAGGATGCAAATGAGATAGAAAAAGTATAAGGCTTACTTTTCCGGTGTCCACATTTAGCCCCCACATTAGTGAGAGGATTAACTTGCTTGAAAATCTTACTAAAGTAGACCAAAACATGTCAAGAGGGGTTCCCATGAACCTATGCTAGTAAGAGGGGATAAAAATGTTCAAGAGGGATGATCAAGCCCCCGGGATCAAGATCTCATGAAAAACCAACATAAGCGCAAAGGGAACATGCATGTTATCAAGAGTAATGACAAGGAACAAGAACACTATGCCATAGAAAATGAACCCTTGTGATTTTCATGGCCTTTTAGGTCTTGTTTCATGGTTTTGGAACTATGTTGCTTTGATTTTATGTTGTAACATGGCTTGAACATGCTTATTTAGATACTAAAACTCAAAGAATGACATCTTGTGAAGGTGTTGTCAAGTTTTGTAAGACATTTCTACATTCTTCTAGACACTATTAATTACAATTCACCCAAAAATCACCTTTTTATTCATTAACAAGTCCTATTTTGAAGTGTTGTAAAGTCTTGTAACAAGCTTTCATGCTTTTCTAGGCACATATTCACTATTTATCCATTTTTCATGCTTTATTTGACCCCTTTATGCTCTCATATGCTTAATTAAGTGTATTTCAGTATTATCCCAACAAAAAATATTAAATACAACATATTTCTTGACACTTTTTTTTAGGTCCTAGGTGGAACCCATTCGCCATGGGTGGCAAATGAGTCCCCCTTGGCCCCAAATTCAAAATAGTTTAAATTTCCTTTCGATATTTTATTCAAAAACACTTGATGTCGGCCTATGATGAGCTATGAATGGGTAACTAAGGCACAAGTGTGTATAAATAAGTTATTTTCACCTCATTTCAACCCCCATTCATCAAGTTCACTTATCCACCTATCCAATCAAGAATTCAAGCATCTTTTCAAGCACTATTCAAGCACTTTAAAGCAACCATTAACATTACTTCAGATTTACATCATCAAGGGTTTGGTAAGTTAATAGAAATTTTATGTTGTGAGTTTATCATTCCTTTTCATTTCATTATTTTATTGAAGGTTTGATTACCAAAAGTGGGCTTTGACCAAGGAAAACCACTATTCACTAACCTTAAACCATTTTTCCCTATTGCATGTTTGTTTGTAGACCTAGGTATGCAGATTTGACAAGTTTTTTGGTGTCAAATTTTGGTTTACAAGTAAACTAGGTGCTTCAAGTCAACTTAAGTCTATTTCAAGCTTGGAGAAGGTTTTCTATCTATTTTTTGTAGAATTGACTTCAACAACCCGACAAGAAGTGATTCCTAGATCTAGTATTGTAGAGTTGTCTCCTAATTTTTCTTAAATTTGGGAGAGAAATAATTCACCACCTATGGCTAATAAGTCCCACCTTAGGACTGAAAATATGAATTTTTCTAGATTTTGGATCCCGACAGACAGAAACTTGCTTCTGACAGTTTTTCACTAGGAGGACTAATTCACCAACCAGGGCGAATGAGTCCCACTATTAAAAATCAATAATTTCAACTAGCATTCAGAACACTCTATATTCATCATAATTTATCCAAGTGAGCTTAGATTCATTCTGTTCCTTTTTGTTCTACATAATTTCTTCATTTACTTCATTATTTGCATTTCATAGTGTGTTTCCAAACATAGTGTAAATCTTAATTTTGCATTCTTTTTCATTCATTTAATTCAGTCAATTGCATTTAGTTAACTTTATTTAGGTTATACAACATCATACATAACATTATTTGAATGAAAAAGTTTGCATTTTTGGCCTAATTCTCTCCTTTTAGGTGAAAAACCCTAGAAGAGTTAGAGAAGTCCTAAGAGCTAAAAATCAATGGTTCACACACAATGGAATAGATGAAAGAGAGAAAAAGGAAAAATAAAAAGAAATAATTGGATCAAGCTTTGACCATTTGTTCAGGATGATGTGGATCCGATCTAGGCTGATTGTCCAGAAATGTATACTCACTTTGAGGTGACTGAAGTCATGGTTGTCTGTCAGGTGAGAAGGCCTAAAAGGTGAGAAACATACACTCATGGCTGGTATGCACTCACACACACATAGGTAGCTATGGTTAAATTCATGCCTCATAATGGGCTTCCCTCTCAACCATACCAAATTTATACCTCCTAATAACTTTAATAAGGTGCCAGAAAAAAAATGACTTTTTGAGCTTCACAAGACAACCAAAAATTTGCATGCTTAGAGCTCATGAACGAACACAATGGCTCCAAAGGCTTGAAAATTGTGTTATGTAAGGTGGACATATAACAAATGTAACATGTAACATGCAAAGGATGTTCAAAGGATTCTTGCTAAGTTCATGTGATGTCTTTAACTTAGGGAACATTGTGTTTAATGTCTCCAAGAGAGGACCAATTAAAGAATATAATATTCACAACGTATGGGATGTAATGTGTCTCATCAAGCCACTAAGAGGAATGTAATATGCTAAGATAGATCATGATCATGAGGAACATTACACCCAATTTCATCCACAAAAGAGACAAATACATCGTATGAAGTAAGAAGTCTACACTAAGAACCAAAAAATAAAAATGCAAAAGAATAATTCCAATGTATGCCCCCACTTTAAAGGAATTGTTGAACACCATACTATGAGTAGTTACTTTAAAGTAGCAAATGAAAATTGTAATAAACAAGAAGACATGAGAGCCTACTTGGAAAGCCCTATGACAAGTCATATGTTTTTGAGTAAGGCTACATCATGTGAAGGAAAGAAAGAAAAAAGAAAAGAAAGGAGTTGCCCCAAAAATAAAAACAACAAACAGATAAGGGATCTATGAATTTGCGGTCAATATGTTCTTTACTAAAATTTTATTTAGAGAACTTAGAACTGTCATCATCCCCCAAATACATAGAACTAGATGAATGACACAAAGAGAGCGAGAACAAAAGAAAAGTCTTTTGGGTCAACATGGAAGAGACATTCGTGTCTCGATGGTTTGCGTCATCTCTAAAAGGAAAACACAAGCCAAATGAAAAAGGAAAGGAAAAATAAAAATGAAATTATTTTTGGGTCAACATGAAAGAAACATGAATGTCTTAATGCCTTGCGTCATCCTGAAAAGGAAAACACAAGAAAAATACAAAAAGGGAAAAGAAAAAGAAAAACCTTTTGGGTCATTATGAAAGATACATGCATGTCTCAATGCCTTGCATCATCCCCAAAAGGAAAACATAAGAAAAAGACAAAATAAAAGGAAAAGAAAAAGAAAATCCTTTTGGGTCAACATGAAAGAGACAAAAATGTCTCAATGCCTTACGCCATCCCAAAAAGGAAAACACAAGAAAAAGATAAAGTAGTGTACAACATAGAGAAGAATGAAGGTACAAATAGAGGAATGTCACAAAGAGATAGAACATCAAACAAAACATCATGGGGGGTCACATTATGCACATGAAAACACACAAAATAAAAAGAAAAAGGAAATGCAAAAGACTAGTCAGGCACATGTGAGTCAAGCATCGAGCAAGTCATATGCGTCAATGTCATGTTCATGATATGTCAAGGGCAAGAAAATTTCCAAAGGGACAAGAGCAAGTGCCAAACTAGGGGAATTACCAAGTTCTACACTATTTATAAGAGATTTTACGTTTAAGCTCATTGAAGAGCAAAATAATGTGTTCAAATTATTATGCACCTCTTCATTGATTTTGGCAATCTCGTCGTCATCATCTAGATTAATCACAACATGAGGATGAATGATAATGTCCAATGAAGAGTGTACCTCTTGTTGTGTTTGTTGTATTGGATTGTTTTGTCGTGGTTGGGGAGGAGAGTCATCATGCATTGCTTCAGTCAAGTGTGGATTTTGATTTTCTTTGTTTAATTCATTGTGAGCAAGGGCTAGACGTCTATGCCTATGCTCTCTAGCTCTTCTTTTTCTTTTGGTTTTTTTATCAAGCTATTTTTGTGAACGAGCAGGTTGATCAACCATAGGTTCCTTTTCTTCCCTAATGGGAGGAATGAAAGGAACCATTGTAGGTTGTTCATCCACTTTCTCTTTTTCTTTGTAGACTTGTTTTATTCAAGGAGGCATGACAAAGTTGCTTTCATTGTCTCTTGGTCTTTTGCATGAGGTAGGGAAAGTTTCTGGTGTTGGTTGGTCTTGGTTGTTTGGTTTTTGTTTGGCTAGAAGCATGGTTTTTTCTATGATAGGAGTGTCGAAGGTACAATGGAACATGTTGTGGAGAGACAATTCTACTATTTTCTTTTCCTTGAATTTTTGGTAAGCTATGAAAAAGAAGTCTTGTTGTGGCGTTATATGTTCCATAGGCTCAGATGAAAAGTCTTCTAAGGAAAAATTTCCTTTGGAATACAAGGGATTAAATCCACTATGGTGGATAGTGATTATGTCATTATCAAATATAAACTTTATACATTTGTGTATAATCGAAGGGACGACTTTCATTGAGCAAAGCCATGTATGGCCTAGCCACAAACAAATCTGTCTGAATGTGGGATGATGGAGAATGTGACATATAATGCTTTTGGTCCTATTTTTAATGGAAGGATGATCGATCCTATCATAGGGAAAGGAAAACCATTATGCATCTTGAACCATGCTTTCAGTTTGTCATAGTCATATTGATAAAGGTCACGTAATACTAAAAATTCCTCGGTGATCACATTCTCCTCATAGGTGGGATCTATTAATATCCCATTAGTGGGCTTGGCATAGATGTGGCTAGCTATGTAGAGAGGACCATTAGGGACATTTTTAATTATATCCTTAGAGGAGAAAGCAATATCAAGATATTTTTTAGGTTGGCCCTTACAAGGGATAACATCTATCGGACCTACCATTTCATCCACAAGATTAAAATGGGTAATATGTGGGATAGGATCAGGATGTTCATTATTGACATTCATCACATCATTCTTTGTAATTTCACTACCTTTGACAAATGAAATATTATGTTTAGGAATGGGATCAGTGAAAATTTGCAAGTTTTGATTCGAAAGGGAAACATACTTATTACCTTGATCATTAACACCTACAATGGATAGACAACTGGAATCAATGGGGTCTTTCAAAGGATGTTTAAGTTGCTTACAATGTTTTGTGTTATGTCCATGTTGTTGATGATAATGGAAATAAGCATTGGATTTAAATTTTATGGGTGAAGGATTAGTAGGATTGAGTTCTTTGATGGCATGCATGAGGTAATAATCGTTGTTGTAAAAGTTGGGGCATTGTGTTATGAAGGGTGTCAGGTAAAGGTGTGAATTGTCTTTTCAAATCTCCATAACTAAAGGGCATCATGGTTTTAACACTAGCTACTTGGTTATTGACAATTTGTGTTGGTTGTTGAGGGGGGTTGAGCTGTAAGAACCCTTTTTTTTCTTTCTAAATGGTTGGGAATTATTTTGGTTGGCAAGCTTATATTTCTCAGTTCGGCTAGAAGTGGACCGTGTATCTTTACTACTAACTGAATTGTGATAATCAAACAGGGTTGTACACAAGTGCATGAAGGAGGGGAATTTCATCATTGTGAGTTTTTCCTAAAGTATAGTTTGCAAGTTTTCTATAAACATATTTTGAAGGTATGGGTTAGGGATTTTGACATCAATTTGGGAATAAAAAGATTTATAGCGTGAGATAAAATTAGTTATCTTTTCTTCCTCATTTTTTTTGCATCACGTCAAATCAACCAAGGTCTTCTTGGGAGTCATATAAACTTAGAAATTATTTATAAATTCATCAACAAGTTCATTAAATGAAAGAATTGAATTGTTCGGTAAAGATGAGAACCATTCCAAGGTAGTATCTTTTAAAGTTCTAGGGAAAAATTTTGCTAATAGTTTATCATCAAGGATAAAATAACTACATAAGGTGGTAGAGACATTAACATGGTTAGGAGGATCTCCCTTCCCTCCATATTTCTAAAATTTAGGCATCTTGAATCCTTGTGGCATCAGTGTTCGCAATATTTCCAAATACAATGGGTTGCTTCTAACATAATATGTGGGAAGGGAATTTTAATTTTTGTTTATGGTGGAGATTTTCATTTGCATGGATGAAATAGTTTGGAAAATTTGTGTTATGAGAGGATCAGTAGAATTGATATGAAGTGGAAGTGAAAATGGTGATGGGATATATGTACTAGGAGAGCAAGTGAATGAAATTATTATAGGTGGAAATGTGGATGAAGAGATAACATGTGATGTGACATAGGAACTAGGGATGCTAGCAAGAATACCCATGAAATGAATCACATTACGAACTTGTTGCATTGTTGTTGTGATTTGAGGAGTGGTTTAGGTAGGTATTGATGCTATTGTTGAGGGAGGCAAAATTTGAGTTCCTCCTTGGCTTGTGACATTGTTTTTTGGGATAGGAGCACTAGAGGTTGAAGGAAGATTTTTCCCAAATATTTGAATGATGTTTTTCACAAGGTCAAGATCTTCATCACTTTCAAGCATGCAGTGAATTTTTTCTACATATGGTAGAAATTGTAGTAGCGAATTTTTTTCAAGGCTAACTTGGTGTTACAAGTGGACTAAGTCCTCATGAATTTGAATGATTTTATCTTGTAGGATATCATGAATTCTTGTTTCAACATTCATGCTACCCAAAGGAAAAGAGTTGCTAAGGGTATTATCCATGCCTAGTGTACTATTGTCAATATAAGGATTGGAAGCTCTAGATAACCCAAGAACCACACCTATTGTGTTATCATGCTATGACATGAGTCTTGAACTTATTCTCACTAAGGTATTAGCAATATGACACCAAACAATCATGCAAAGGTTTCTAAATGCAAGGTGGATACAAATGCAATGTTATGGACACAAAAAGAGTATCCCCTTTTGATTGCTTGATTTGGGAATAATTGATAATAAATTGGACTTAATATCACCTTTATTTAGTGTTGTGAGGTGTTTTACACATCAAAATTAGGTCTTGGACCCCTAGAAACTAAATAAAATGCATCTAAAAATGTCTTGTAAAGGTGTTGTAAAGTGTTGTAAAAGACTTTCACACTTCTGTAGACTTAATGAACCCATTTTCCCTTAATTTAATAATGTAAAATATATTTAATTGAATCTTCACATTAATCTAGAAGGCTTGTAAATCAAACCTAATTTTAATCTAGTGTTGTAATGTGTCTTACACATTCACATTGGATTTTGTGCCTTTGTACGCTATGCGGACCTCATTTTAATGTTGTAAAGTATATTTAATCACACTTTCACATTGAAATTTGTGTCTCTATCCCTAATTTCCCTTTACATTATCATTAATAAGCCCCTATTGCCCCATATTGTGCATCTCGAGGCTTATTTTGATCAAAGACCCAATAAAATCAACATAAAACTAAAATTCTTCATTCCCCAACAATCTAGTTGGAAAAAGAGCCCATGTGGGACCAAGTCACCCATCAAGGAAAATTATTCCCATCCAAGTGGGACTAAGTCACCCAGCTTGGCAACTTAGTCCCATTTGGGCTATTTTTGAGGTTCGGGTAGGAAAAAATGGATTTTAAGTTTATTTTTCCTTCATGTCAGCCTTGGGGATAAAATTAATGGGAAAATTAGGTGGATTTCCTATAAATAAAAGATTCTAAACCCTAATTCAAAAATCAAGTCATTATTCATCCATCATTCATCATATTCTTAAGTCAAACAAGCTAGGGTTTTAGCATTCTAGGTCATCAAGATAGCCTTCTAAGGCATTCAAGGGCATATTCTTCATCTATTGATACAAAAATTCAAGATTAGTCACCATGGAAAGTTTCTAATTTATTCATTTCATGTTCATGCTTCCTCTTATTTCTTCATTTGGTTTAATTACCTAAAAAGGTTTTGACCAAGGTAAAGCCCCATTCCCTAACTTTCAACATTTCTCTTTCTCTCTTTTTGTGTTTGCAGATTTAGGTACTTTGAAGACTTGGAGATCATTAAATATTAAGTTTCAAAATTGTTGAAGACATCTTCCTCCTTGCAAGATCAAAATATCCACAAAAACTCACTTACAAAACTGGAAATAAGAGTTTCAAAGGCAGACACCTGTCAGGAACTGAAGCGCGGAATGAAGGGTTCCATTTCCACTTTTGAATTTTTAGAAATTTAGAAGTGGACTAAGTCACCATAAATGGAAAATTAGTCTTACTATACAGTTCTATTAGTGATTTCTGCAAATTTAGACACCCATTTGGCTAAAACAGGTTCTAGTGCAGTTTTCCAAATCTGGGACTAAGTTGCCCAAAATGGCATAAGTGTCCTAGTAAGCCAAATTTTTAGGATCAACAACATTTCTAGTCTTCATTCCTGTATTCACCAAATTTCTAGGTGCATGCTTTCTATTTTTCTTTCTTGTTTCAAATTTTTTACATTTCTATTCATCTTTCTAGGTATTTTTTGCATACATCAATCTGTTTTCAAAAAACTTGCATTTCTTAGGTTTTCTATTAATAATAAACATATTTTATAAAAAAAAAATTATTTAGACATTGCATTTAGGAATATATCATCCATACTTCCATTAGTTTTGAGTGGGGACATTGCCAATTTTTGCCTACCTCTCTCCTTTTAGGTGAAAAACCTAAGAAGTGTTAGAGAATTGTGGGTGCCAAAATATTTTTCAACAAATGTAAGCTAATAAGAATGAAATTCTTTAAAACTAAAATTATGGAAATTAAAACTAAAATGTAGAAGCAATGTTCAAACAAAAACTCAGAAAATGAAGATAAATTGCTAGAAAATGCAATGAAAAATATGCAACTGTACTAAGTCGCTTAGGGTGGAAAATGAGTCCAAGTAGTATTTTTTGGAAATTTTTAGAAATCTTTAATTGGTTTTTATGCTTTCTAGGTTTTCAGATGCATATATAATATGAACATGCTGAATTTTAATATTTGAATGAAATGAAATACAAAAATTCAAGCTAGATGAGCTTTTCACTAGTGTAAATTTGAAAACCCTAGACTGTAATTTGAATAATGCAAAATGCAAAGCAACATCAATGCAAGCTATTCCTAGGATGTAAATGCACTGGAAATTAGAAATATGATGTTCTAAAGTTTGGTTCACCAAAATGTGGATTATTGAAATTGAGTGCACAACTTCCCTTATCCACACCTAAAAGGGGAATGAAGGAAGAGGAATCCAATTTTACAAATTTCACACTCAAGAATGAATACTTGAGATTTCAATGGGATAGAGATTGAAACATATCAAATGGGATTGTTCTTAAGGTAGGAAATTGATACAAGCGAGTGATTATTAATGTGAAACTAAGGAAAGGAAAAATATTTGAAAACACGTTGTGGTATGCAAAATGAACTAAATGTAAACAAAATGTAACAAAAAATAATAAGATTAAAGGTGTGCATCTAGAAGTTGGAAATGGAGGGAATGAAGCTCTAGAATCCTACAGAAGTCACTGTTGAAGCCAATTGGGACTCATAGGCCAAGCTACGTGACTTAGTCCTATTTCAGAAAGATTCTGTCATAACAAGTTTAAGACAAAAGGGTACTCAGAACTGCAAAAAACCTCTTTTGAGGCTTGGAAGTGGAACTTATATGTCATTGATGGAAACTTAATCCACTTCCAAATCTTGCAAAATTCAAAATTGAAATCTATAGCTCCCGGTCTTCACTTCAACTCCTTACAAGTTTTTAGATCCGAAATTGTAGAATTTGACTTGTAGGTTTTCTCCAATATTCTTTTAGGGATTTCACTACTTTGAATGCCTTTGAAAAATTGTTGACAACTTTTAATACCTTGCTATTTAAAAAAATATGCACATTAGACCTATAAAACACATGCAAAGAAGGGGGAAAATGGTTGAGGGTTAGTGAATAGGGGTTTTCCTTGGTCAAACCCCAGTTTGGTAATTAAACCCTTGAAAATGAAATGAAAAGATAATGACGAATTAAAAACATGCAATGCTACAACTCACCAAACCCTTGAAGTGGAAATTTGAAGATTATGGAAGTAATGGATGCAAAGTGCTTGAATACTCTTGTATACAAAATGCTTGAATGCAAAATCACTTGATTGCTTGAGTAGAATATTGGGAGAATTTTAGGAGATGAAAATGAGAGGGAAAACCCTATATTTCTACATGATTAAGCAAAATTTCCCAAAAATACTACATCATAGGTTGACCTTACATGATTATGAAATAATTTTGATTTTTGAGCCAAAGGGGAATCATTCGCCCCTAGTGGCAAATGGGTCCCACTTAAAAATTTTAAGTGCGTGTCAAAAATTAAGATGTATTAAATGATGTTTAACTAGATTATTCTAAAAATGCACTTAAGTAAGGCCTATAAGTGCAAAATGGGGCCAATTAAAGCATAAGAAAGGGTAAAATTATTGATGACAAGCCTAGAAAAGCACGAAATTTTGTTACAACACTTTACAATAGTTTGAAATAAGGCTTTGTAAATGATAAAAAAGAGGTTGTTTAGGTGAAATATATTAATAAGACCTGAGAAATAAGACCTGAGAAAAGTGTGAAAGTGTGTTACAACACTTTACAACACTTAAGTAAGGTACCACTTGAATTATTTTAGTTTACTAGGGTCCAAGACCTAGTGTGAATATGTTTTCCACATTACAACGTTAAATCAAGGCACAATCAAGCCAAAGTCACAAGGAGGATCCAAACGAGACAAAAAAAAGTAGAAGGGTTACTTTTTCAGTTTCCACACCTTTTAAGCCAACCTTGGATAGAGCCTTGCTACCAGTCAAGTGTCCATAGCCTTGACAAGGTCATCTTTGTAACTCCCCCAAACATAGATCTACTACCAGCTAGGGGCCCATAGCCCTAGGAGAGATATTTGGATAGCCTAAAGAGTTGAATTTTTCTCTTTTTTATATTTCTTTATAATATATTTTTTTATATTTCTATATAAGCTCATTTGCTTCAATTTGCAGGCAATGAAGCCTGCTATTAGGTTGCAAATTAAAGTGGTAGTAAAGGACACCTTTTAATTTCTCAGTTAATGCAAGCAACTGCTATCCCAAATTTTAGTAGAATTATTTAAGATATGGGAATTTGTAGCTCAAAATTAAATGAATGATCTATGAAGGCTAAAGTAAAATAAATTGAACAATTCCCCAATCACTTATAATTAGTAGACTACTTTCAATCAAAGCATAGATCATATTTCTAGAATTGATGCTCTATTATTTTGACCACCTTAAAAGGTTGCTAATTACCATATAACCTCAAAATACATAATCTTGGAAAGTAAACAAAACAAAACAACAAACAAAACAACCAAATAAACTATTTACAAAAAATATTTTATAAAAACTATTTATAGACTAGCTAAAAAACTAGTAACCAATACTAAGCCTGGAAGTAATGCTTCAAAAATTTCCCATTGATAGGAAATGGGATATCTTCTCCAGTCAAAGTTTTCTGTCTATAAGTATTGAAACATAGGTTTTTGGGACCCTATGGACTACTCTTGCACTTCTAGGGTTTTTCACCTAAAAGGAGAGAGATAGGGCCAAAAATGCTAATGATTCACTCAAATCAAAATGTATGCAATGTTTTTGATAAAAGGGTAAAACAGGTTTTACAGGGACCCGAAACCACAATGTTTACAAAATAGAAAAGAGGACACCAAAGTCTAGCCAAAAAGATCAGCTACCCGAGAAAAGATCGGCAGCAACCAAACAAAAAAGACCAGAAAGGTCAAATCAAAAGGAACATCAAAGTAACCACCAAAAAACAAACAAACCCCAACCGTTAATTCAGAGTCTTGAGGACAGACTCCATCTCTGCCTCCAGATTTTGCATATCCTTAAGACCGTTTTTAAAAGTTTGAATTATCTTCGAAGTATGGGGGACCTTACACTTCAGATTGGCTCTGGTTCTTCTGGAAATTCCTGCATCTGTCTCCTGGCTTTTGTCCTCTGTTTCCTCCAGATCCACCACCAGAGAACCCTGCTGGGCTTTATCAAGCTTTTCAGTCATTGCGTTAATGATAATGGCATTGTGTCCTTCCAAATAGTTGTTTTGCTCAGCAACGGTTTTGATGGTATTCCTTATGTTCTCAACCTTGGAATCAATATTTTTGTTACTGTGATCCACATCTTTCTTTTCAGTCTCTGCAATATTTGCACCCAACTCTTCAATCTTGCTTTGGAGGGCCCAATTTTTTATTTTCAACTCATTAATTTCAATGAATGTCCATTCCAAGAGTTTGAAGTGGGACTCAGAATTGGTTTTGGCAACGTTTAGAACATCCAGAGAGGGCTCTTTTCAAGTATTAGGGAAAATTTTCTCAGGGTTAGGAATAACAGGGGAGTAATCATTAGTGTGCTTATCCGGTAGAGGATTAGCGCTAAGATCAGTTTTGTTGTCATCAGACTCCTTCAACTCTATTGATGTTATTTGTCAGGGTAACATTCAAAAATACACTTAATTACAACTTATTAGGGCATAAAGAGACCAAATAAAGTATAATAAGGGTGTAAATAGTGAAAATATGCCTAGAAGAGCATGAAGGATTCTTACAAGACTCTACAACACTTCAAAATAGGACTTGTTGATGAGTAAAGAGGTGATTTTTAGGTAAATTGCATTAAATAGAGTCTAGAAGAATGTAGAAATTTCCTACAACACTTCACAACACCTTCACAAGATGTCGTTCTTTTGAGTTTTAGTAACTAAAAAAGAATGTTCAAGCCATGCTACAACATAAAATAAAAGAAACATAGTTCAAACACCATGAAACAAGACCTAAAAGGCCATGAAAATGAAAAGAGGCCATTTTTCTATGACACATTTAGCCCCCACTTTAATGAGAGGATGAACCTATTTCAAACTCACACTAAAGTAGCCATGAACATCAAGGGGAGGGTGCAAATGCACTTACATTAGCAAGATGGAATGACAACAATCAAGAGGCATGATCAAGACCCTAGGATGAAGATCCCATTGAAAACTAAGCATAACAACAAAGGAACACACAAGTGTTGAAAAGAATCAAATGAAGCTTCAATCATCAATCCAACTAGTTGTGGAAAGAGATCTAGGATGATTGTTTGAAAAAGAGAATGTGTACTCACTCTAGGGCCACAAAACTTCAGGCTATCTACTAGGTGAGAAAGCCTAACTGTATACTCACTCTAGGTCCATGGAACAAGTTTTCCATGGGGTGAGAAAGCCCAAAAAGGTAAGATGCATATGCTAGTTGGTATGCACTCACAAACACAAAAGTGGCTATGGGGAAAATTCATGCTGCTAGGTGGGCTTCTTGCTCAACCATATTAAAGTTATATCACCTAATAACTTTAACAAGGTGCCACAAGGAAAATTCCATGAAAAAAAGACAAAGGTACCATAGTCATGCAAGCTGCATTGTGCAAGTTGGAAAAAAAAGGAATGCAAAATGTAAAAATACAAAAATGTAAAACATAAAATGTAAAATGTGAAAAGATGTTCAAAGGAGTCTTGTTTAGTTTATGCAAGGTCGGTCACTTAGGGAATAATGTGTCTAATGTCTCCAAGAGAGGACCAATCAAAGAGTAGTATATTCACAACTTACGGTATGCAGTGCGTCACATCAAGCCACCAAGAGGAATGTGACATGCTAAGATAGATCACACTTATGAATAACATCACACCCCATGTCATCCACAAAGTGACAAACACATCATGTAAATGACAAGGCTACACTAGGAACCAAGAATGCAAATGAATTAATGGTAATGTATGCCCCCAACTTTAAAGGAATTGCTACACATTGTTTTATAAGAAATTACTTTAAATTAGAGAAGAAAAGAAAAAGAAAAATGAAAATAAGACATGAGATCCAACTTGGAAAGCCTTATTCCAAGTCATATGTTTTGAAGTTAGGCTACATCATGTCAAGAAATATGAAAAAAAAAAGAAAAGGAGGTTGCTCCATAGAAAGAAAAGCACACCAAATGCATAAGGGATCTATGGATTTGGGGTTAGTATGTTCTTTGTTGCAATGTTTTAATAAAAGATCTCAAAATTGTCATCATTCCCCAAAGCACATCGAACTGGAAGAATGACACAAAGAGAGGAAAAATAAAGGAAAAATAAAGTCCGTTTTGGGTCAACATGGAAGAGACATTATGGTCTCGACGTCTTGCATCATCCCAAAAAGGAGAACACAAAAAAAAGAGAGAAAAAGACAAGAACCTTGTGGGTCAACATGGAAGAGACATAGGGAATCTCTACACTTTGTGTCATCCCCAAAAGGAGAACAAAAAACAAAAAGAGAAAAAGACAAGGACCTTTTGGGTTAACATGGAAGAGACATAGGGTGTCTCTACACTTTGCATCATCCCAAAAAGGAAAACACAAAACAAAAATGAAAAAGATAATGCACGACAAATAGAAGAATAGAGGTACAAGTAGAAGAAGTGTACAAAGAGAGAATATCAAATGCATGATACGGGGGAGCATGATACACACATAAAAAGAAAAGGAAAAAGGTACAAGTAATGAAAATTTAAGTCAACCATTAACTAAGTTATTGGTTTCTTAATCTTAAATAGATAAATGGAAAAGGAATATCATAGTTACGAGACAAAGACAAGTGTATTACAAGGACAAGGCTAAAAACATCTTTCCCTCCACAAAGTGTAAAGGAAAGGATGAGCCGAGGTGGATGATGTGAAAGGATCATGCAATAGTGAGAATAGGGAATTCTAAAACTATGGCATGATGATGGGATTTTCTATAAAGAATGACGGGGAAACAGTCGGTATCAGTGAAGTGATACTTATCCAGTATTTCCTTCAATGTCTGACATTCTTTAGTGTGATATCCAAGGATGTGATGATATTTGTAAAATGGTATGTTAGAGTCTTTTAGATGAATAACCAACCTATTCATAGGTGCTAAAAGTATAAGACCTTTATTTAAGAGTAGTTGAAGTCTCCATTCACATTCAATTGGAGGATGTGTAGGAAACTTGGTTTTCTTCAATTTGTAAGGTTGTTTTCACTTGCTATATTTTCCTTGTTCATGAATAGAAGGAGGAAGAGGACCCATAGGGATCCTAACATCCTTGTCATTAGAAGGAGATAATGGTTGTTCACATGGAAGGAGAATGTTTAAGTTAGGAGGAGCATGCAAGATCATTGTTCCAACATCCAAACGTCTCCTAGGTTGAAGAGGATGTCTCTTAAGATGAGAAGGATTGTGATATCCAAGTCCTATTGTTTTTGATTCAGTTGAGTGTTGGTCAAAAACTTGATGGATGTCATGTTCATGTTTTGTGTCACAACCTTCTTTACTTAAGGTAGTGAATCCTTTTCCATATGTTTCCTCAAGATTGATGGGAATTTTTGTGACTTTGTGCTCATAGAAGGGTTGTGAATGTGATTGGTGAGAGGAACTAGGTCCACTTGAGGGAGGAACGATTGGTCCTATAGTGAGTTTAGGATGTAAATATGTAGAGTGATTAGGATCTACAATAGTGGGAAGGTCTTGTGATTTCATTGATGGGTAAAATGTTGCATTGGCTTCTAAGTTGTCAAGGAAGTCATTGTAGATCTTGTGCATGCTATCATCATCTTCTCCAATGATGTCTACTTCATGAGGAGGACAACCATTAGTAGTTGTAGGATCATGTTGGAGTTCAAGGTGATTAGACAACCAAAGGAACAGTTGGACATGTCTACCAATTATTTTACTGAATTCAAAAACTTATTGAAATAAAATTCCATGATGTAAATAAACAAAGATGTAGGAATTGATTAAAAACAACTAGATGTTGTAAATGAAAACAAAATGCAGGAACAATTGAATAGTAATGTAGAAAAACACCAAAAGAATGTTAGAAATACTAATGAAAAAGTGCAGAGGGACTGATTTGTCCTGGGTGGTGAATGAGTCCCATTATGAAGCTTTTTAGTGTTTTTACAAATTTAAAGATGATTGAAATTCTCTAAAAAATGTAATTACAGATGCAAAATGAAGATTTTGACTTTTTTCAATGAGATGTAATGCAAAAATGAAATCTAAATGAAGTTTTCACTAATGCAAAATGAAAAGTCCTAGAATGTAATAACAAATCAATGTCCTAATTGAATGCTAATGTAAATGGAAACTAAGATTCAATATGTGAATGCAATCATAAATTCAAAGTGTTCAAACATTGGGTTCACCAAAATGAAACATAGATTTTTGGGACCATATGGACTACTCTTGCACTTCTAGGGTTTTTTACGTAAAAGGAGATAGATAGGGCCAAAAATGCTAATGATTCACTCAGTTCAGAATGTATGCAATGGTTTTTAATGTAAATGAACTTAAATAAATGCAATTTACTAATATGAATGACCAAAAATGAATGCAAAAGTGAGATTTATGCCTTGTTTGAAAACACAATGTGATGTGAAAACAATAAAAAAATGAATGAAATGTGCAGAAAAGAAAGACATGGGTCAAATCAGAGTGCACCTACAAAAAGTTTGATGATTCTAGAATGTTGTTGATGCTGGTTGAGATAACTAATTTTCCACAATGGGACTCATTCGCCAAGGATGGCGAATCAGTCCTCCTCTTGGTGAAAAAGTGTTAGGAGCTAGTTTCTATTTGTTGAGATCCAGAATATGACAAAATTTATATTTTTAGTCCTAAGGCGGGACTCCTTCGCCACAGGTGGCAAATCATTCCTCTCCCAAATTTTTGAAAAATCAGGAGAGAACTATGCAATACTAGATCTGGAAATGTTTGTTTGTCAGGTTATCAAAGTCAGTTCTGTAGAAAATAGACAAATAACTTTGTCCAAGCTTGAAATTGACTTAAGTTGACTTGAAGAACCTATTTGACTTGGAAATCAATGAACACCTAATATCTTTTCAAATCTACATACAAAAGAGTTTCAACCAACATGCAATAGGGGAAAAATGATAGAGGGTTAATAAATAGGGGTTTGCCTTGGTCAAACCCCACTTTAGTAATTAAACCCTTGGAAAGATAATGAAATGAAAGAGAAAGATAAAATAATAACATGCAAGTGCTTTCAACTTACCTAAATGTTGATGATGCAAGTCTAAAGTAATGTCAATGGATACTTCAAATTGCTTGAATAGTGCTTGAATTATTGATGTAAAATGCTTGAATGCTTGAGTGAACAAGTGGATAAGTGAACTTGACGAATGGGGTTCTAGAATGAGATGAAAATCACTTATTTATACAATTATTGTGCCTTAGTATCTATTTATACCTCATCATAGGCCAACACCAAGTGATTTTGAATAGAATCCTGAAAGGAAATTTAAAATATTTTGAATTTGGGACCAAGGGGGACTCATTCACCACCCATGGAAAATAGTTCCTACCTAGGACTTAAAAACATTTGTTAGGAAACATTTGGTATTTAATGTTATCTATCAAGATAAAATTAAAAAATACACTTAATTACGACTTATGAGGGCATAAAGAGACCAAATAAAGCATGTGAAGGGTGTAAATAGTTAAAATATGCCTAGACGAGCGCGAAAGCTTGTTACAAGACTTTACAACACTTCAAAATAGGACTTGTTGATGAGTAAAAAGGTGATTTTTAGGTAAATTGCATTAAATAGAGTCTAGAAGAATGTCGAAATGTCTTACAACACTTCACAACCCCTTCACAAGGTGTCATTCTTTGAGTTTGAATACCTAAATAAGCATGGTCAAGTGATGTTACCACATAAAAATTTGAGCAACATAGTTCGAACACCATGAAACAAGACCTAAAAGGCCATGAAAATGAAAAGGAGCCTTTTCATGTTATGACACAAGTACTATGACCTAAAATTTTAGAAACCTCGTAAGGGTCTGACCATAATTTCTCAAACTTACCATGTTCACCTTTACGCTCATGGGCTTTGTCACAATATAGGACTAAATTAGATTTTCTGAAAGTTTTCAATCCGTTTTTGTCAAACCATTGTTTTACCATAGATTGATACCTAGCAAAGTGTTTTATAGCTTGGTTAATTTTTTCATCTAAGTGCATCAGTTGCAACAATCGCGCTTTAGTTTGATCATGTAATCTAATGTACTCTTGAGCAAATTTTCAAGTACATATTTTCTAATTTATAGGCAATATAGGATCTACCCCATAGACTAAGTGGTAAGGAGAGTTCCCTAATGCGGATTTCATTGTAGTATGGTCTATCCAAAAGGAAACTTTTAGTAAAGAATGCCATTCTCTATGATTCTTTTGAACCAATTTCTTGATTATATCCAATAAATTCTTGTATGATGATTCTGCTAACCCATTTCCCTATGGATAATAGTTAGATGAAAATTTCAATGTTATGTTGTATTCAAATTCCCAATTAAAAAAATATAACAAGGAAAAAGCAGGGCCATTATCACATACTAGTGCATATAGTACTCCAAACCTTGTAATAATGTTTTCCTCTAAGAATTTGATTACCAAACCTTTGGTGCATTGTTTGCTATGACATGCTCTAGTCCATCAAGTACAATAATAGGTACCAGTCAACACAAACCGTTGACCTACAAATTCAGCATTAAATCTTCCTTTATCTGCAATAATTTGACATGTGTAATAGTGCTTTATGTGTTCACAACTATCTTTAAAAAAATTTCAGCCAACAATAACCAAATCTCAGCTAGATTAAGTGTTTAGTAGCTAAAGGTGCTCCATGAGTTGTTCCAAATTTATCATGTAACTCTTGCAACACTTCATTTACTTATATCTTATTCAAACAAATTAGATAAATTCCTTCATGATTCTTCTTGAATAGAACCCCTCCTTTAATCATATGATTCTAAGATTTTATCTTTAGGGCTCTTCTCTAATTCCTTTGCATATGATCAGGGCAATTATGGCTGACAAGGTAATGCCATATATCCAAATACCAATCATCTTGATGTTTTACATCCAAATTATTTTGCTGATTGGAGATTTGTGGATCAATCTCGAACATAGATTTTACTAAGGCTTGTCCCCAAACTAGCTTTATAGTTATGATCTATAAATCAAATTCTTACAAAATCATAACCTACTTAGCTCTCTTTTCTATTAGCTCACTCTATGTTAGAAATATTTTTTCTGCGGCATCAAGAACAATAGCCTTGACTATACTTTTGAGAATGTAATTTGAAAATTTTCGCACATCTTTGACCAAATAAAAGGCTTATTTTTAAACATCCATGTATCTAAGCTCTACTTCTTTAAATGGAGCACTCATACAAAAAATCAACTTTTCTTCTTTGTTCTTGTGGCATAGAAAATTGGACACTCTTGAGAAAAGAGACAATTTCACACTTAATTTAGACCTACTTTTGAGTACCCCTGCATTATTCAAACTTCAAAACAACATTTATAGGCCCCTAAGACCCATTATTTTTAATCTAGAGGCCCGTTTCACTTAAAAAGTCACTTAAATCGCAACAAACAATACTCAATTCATTCATATCCTAAAATCCCACCTTCAAAAACCACTAGTGGGACCCATTCACCACCTGTGGAAAATGAGTCCCCTCTGGTGGGACCCATTCAACAAGGGTGGTGAATGAGTTCCCTTTGAGGTAAATTTCAATATTGAGTGGGAATTTAATCAATTCAACTTAATTTTTTTATGGATGTCAACCTCTTAGATCTAAATAATGGGAAAATTAGGTGTTGATGCCTATAAATACACATTTTAGATCATTTTTCAAATCTCTTAGTCATTTTTACAAATCAATTTCAAAATTAAAATATTAGGAGTCTTCCAAAATAAGTTTCATTTGCATTTTCTACAACAAAGTTCAAGATTTAGGATAGCAAACTAGGGGTTTTTGTAGGTCTTCAAGCTCACTTCTCATTCAATATCCAATATTGCAAAGAGTTGATGATGGATTCTTATGGTGAATTATGGAGAAATATAGGTTGAGGAGATGCAACTAGCCATCAAATCACACCTAAAGACTTGTTTTCAAAGTGATTACATCTTCCATCTTCTCTCTATCTACAGACTTAATGTTTGCATTACTTTCACATGATATTTACATTCATTTGATATGTTGTAGGATTTCTAGGGTTGAATTATTGCATCATTCAAACCACATTTTCACATCTTATTCTAATACAATAGAATAAGGTTTTGTCATACTTCAGATTTTCTTAGTCTATAACACACTTAAAGATAGATTTTTGTGCAAATTTCTATCCATTCAAGGTTTGATTACCAAATTATGGGTTTGAAAAATTAAAACCCCCCATTAGAAAACAAATTTTAAGTTGTTTTGTAGGTATTTTTTGAGATACCAATCCAGATTGTCGTCAAGAAGTGTTGTATAGGTGGCAAGGTGCAGGTTTGAGATCTAAAATTGCAAAAAATTGAAAAAGGACTGATTCACCATGGATGGTGAATGAGTCCCACTTGTGGTGGTTGATAGAGTTAATTGCAAATTCTAGTACCTAGTGAGCAAAAACTAGTTTTTGGGTAGACAACCCTAACTTGGGACTAATTCGCCTAGGGTGGTGAATGAGTCCCAATCAACCTAAAACTCAAATTTTCTAGATTTCCATAGTTCCTTCCAATCTTCATTAGTATTACATGTACACACATTCTAAGTTATATCTTTTTGTTTAATCCTTTTTTCATTTGTGTTCATATTTTGTAATATTTTGAAAACGTCATTGTGTTTTCAAACATTACATATTTCATTAGTTTTGCATCAAAAACCAATCAATTTCATAACTTAGTTGCATTTAGATCATTACATTTAGTCTCAATTCCATCTTGCATTCGTTTACTTGAGTGCACCAGCTCAATTTTAGTGTTTTATCTCTCTCCTTTTAGGTGGAAAATCCTAACAGTGCAAGAGAAGTCCATAGAACCCACAAAATTGATGGTTCAGTTCTCACCTCTTTGTGTCAACACTGCTATGCAAGTTTGACCATAAGCAAAAGAGTAAATATAAAAAATGTTTAGCATAATCTAGACTTACTAGAACTGGTGCTTCCATAATTGCAACTTTTATATTTTTGAAGGAAAGTTTTGCTTCATTAGTCCACTCATTTTTTGCATCTTTCTTTAATATATCATTGAGTGGTTTCACTATCTTAGAAAATCTAGTAACAAAATTTTAGATGAAATTGATCTTATTGAAATATGAATTCAATTCTTTCTTACTTCCCAAGGGCTATAACTTGAGTAGAGCACTCAATCTGTCTACGAAAATTGAAATACATCTTTCAAAAATAATGTGTCTTAGTAATTTTCCTTCAGTTCCCCTAAAAATACATTTCTTAGGATTCAATGAAACTCCATAAGTTTCACACTTTTTCAATATTACTCTGAGATTGTAGACATGATCTCCTCTATTCTTTGAAAATACCATGAGCTCATCCATGTAAATGATGACACACTTTCCAATAAAATATCGAAAAGAATACTCCATAACTCTCTAGAATGTGGCTCCAACATTTATCAATATGAATGGAACTCTTCTGTATGGGAAGGTTCCCCAATTTATAGTGAATGTTTTCTTCATCCTATCTTCCTTCACAACCATCACTTGATTTTGTTTATAGAATCCATCCAAGGAGTACATCATCTGTGAACCATTAACAATTTACAACACTTCTTCTAACGAACAAAGATGATAATTATCTTTTTCAAAAGCCTCATTAAGATTATAAAAATCCACACAAAACTATATATCTCCATTATTCTTCCCGATAGGCACAAAAATCACCACCCAAGTGGAATTCCTAATAGGAAAAATTATTCAAGCTTAGAGGATCTTTTGTACTTTTCTTGGATCAAAGGTTCCAAGATTTCATTTTTAGGCCGCTATTTTATCAGAAAGGCTTTACATTAGGCTTTAAAAAAATTGTATGAGTGATAATTGAAGTATCATAAGATTTGAAGTATTTTTATATCCATGCTATAACCTTCCAATAATCTTTGAGTGCCTGAGCAATATTTCTTTTTCCTTCTATAGTGCAGAACTTTCCTATAAACACATTTTTTGGATCTTCTTTGGTATTCAAATTGTATAATTCAAATTTTCCTCTATCACTTCTAGACATTTCTTTCTATCAGACAATCTAATCTACATCAAAAATTCTTTCTAACTCAATTATTCCTTTCTAAATAGTATTATCTTTAGCTTGAGCTAATTCTTTTATCTTGAATTTTTTCATCAGGGTGATTTATTTCTAAAACGAATGATTTTGGTACCCTATTGGATAGTTACCCTTCTATGGTTTTTCACCTAAAAGAGAAGGAATAGGGTTCAAAATGCACAATGTTTCATCAGAACTTCTGAGAATAGGTTTTTGACTGCTGGAAGATGCAATATGACAAAATCAACCTTTCATGCCTACAGGTGGGACTCATTCACCATGGGTGGTGAATTAGTCCACCTGCAGGAATCTGCAAATTCAAGAGTATATTCTATGGAGCTAGATCTACACTTCTTTTTCCTATAGATGTCCACTTCTAAAACTGTTAATTTCGGGTTTGGAAATGCCTCACAACACCTAGATCAAGACTTCATTAAGTCCATTTAATCATGAATTATCCCCATATTAAGCAAAGGGTACATTTTTATATGGAACATTTAGCCCCCACTTTAGTGAGAGGATGAACCTATTTCAAACTCACACTAAAGTAGCCATTCAAGAGAGATCCAAATATAGGTCAATCCCCCCAAGATACAAAATCACGCGAAGACAAGATCCAAAGGTAAGATGGCATACTCACTCTTGGTCGATAGTTATCCACTGGGTGAGAAAGGCCAAAATGTATACTCACTCTAGGGACACAACTAGCTTTCTACGGGGTGAGAAATCCCAAAAAGGTAAGATACATACACTAGTTGGTATGTACTCACAGACAAAAAAGTGGCTATGGGGAAAAATCATGCCACTAGGTGGGCTTCCTGCTCAACCATGTCAAAAGTTATACCCATTGATAAATTTAACAAGGCGGCACAAAATGAAATGATTTGAAACTTATAAGTAATGTTAAATGCAAAATAATGTAAGGATTGTTCAATGGGATTTTGTTCATGCAATTTCTCACCTTAGGGAACACTATGTTCAATGTATCCAAGAGAGGATAAGTGAAAATGATCTCATCTTGTTACTAAGAGAGGATAAGTGCAAGGTCTCATCCTAAACACCATTGTACCTAATGCGTCCAAGAGAGCACATCACAAGAAAATCACACAATGAAATGTGAGTGGTGATGTATGCCCCCACTTTAAAGTAGTTGCAAGCACCTGTACTATGAGAAATTTCTTTAAAGTAGAAGAAACAAAGGACATGAGATATTTCTTAGAAATCCCTATGCTAAGTCATATGTTTCAAATATGGTATGCCATGAGAGAGAGAAGTATGTCATATGCAAGCCAACTTAAGGCATGCCATCCACATCCAAAGCGTGCTATTATAGATTCATGAAAGGTTAATGACTAGCCAAAGAAGGCAACCACAAGTGACATACAAGGACAAGGTTGTCTAACCCCTTGCCCCCACTTAGTGCAGTACAAGAGTGAGTCTAAAGGATTGATGAAATGTATGCTAGAGTGAAAATCAAGGGAAATTAAAGCAATTAGATGCCCCCACATAAGGAAGCATACCAAACTCTTTAAAATGTTGTATTTTATGACTCAAGGCATGAAATTCATTAGTAGAGTGACCGTAAACTCTATAAAATAAATTTTTATCATAACATTTCTTTCAAGTTCATGGAGGGAGGGTGATTAAATTATTTTAAATAAGGCTAGATAAAATACTCTTTTGATCAATTGTAGAAGGTTGTTCAATGGTGGATGTAAAAGACTCATCCTGCATAGTAGTGGGTGTCATACTTAAGCAAGACTCTTTAGATTGCAAGACATTGTACACTTCATTGTAGGAGGGTACAAAATCTAACAACGTCAAATCAAGAGCATGTTGCGAGATGAAATGTTCAATGTTATGAGAAGGATGAAATTAAAAGCCATTAGGTAGGAGGGATGATTGAGGAGAATGTGGTGTGAGATTGAATGAAGATGGGCAGAGGATGGAAGGGTTGTTAAGATGTCCTACGAGATATGTATGAGGTTCATTGATCAAAGGGGATCGAATAAACACTGGTGCATTCATATCCTCAGTAGAATTTTCATGATATATCCCTATGTAAGGACAATCAAGAACAACTTGTTTTTCATATTCCAAGTCCATGATATTCTCCCTAGGAGGAGAGCTTTGAGGAGAAAAAAGTCTCATATGTGGTTGAAAAAGAGGGCTTGGTTCTTGCACAATAACTTCTTTTCCAACAGGGGAATGATCAAGGATGGTATTAGGAGGAGAGAATTTTATTTGAATGTCCATTGTAATTAAGGTATCATTCTCTTGTCCCATATTATCTACTCTACAAGGAGAGCTTGTAATATGTTCATATAAGTTTGAGGTATGGGAAGTAGCTTCATCACAAGTGGATGAGGCATCAAGAGAAGGACCACTATGATTTGCAAAGAGATCTTCCCATAAGATAGGGACATGACAAAAGGGAATATCAATAGTGTAATGATTCTTAATAGGAGTGTCATCTAGTACCAACCTATCCTCTAGACATCAAGGAAGGATATTAGGAGATAGACAAAATTGATTGTCATGACTATGAAGATTTGTTAAGGTGATGTTGAGGAATGTGTTTATGATCTCATGTTCTTCTTGCATAAAGTCATCCAAAGGGGAATAAGGAGATGGACAATCAATAATTTGAAGGCTTCTAACTTCCTTCATTGAGATACATTCGTCACTAATAGGAGAGGTATTGGAAGAAGAACAAGTATGTGTGTGATGATTGTCTGCATTTCCATTCTAACCAATGGGAAATGTAGGATTAATGATTGAACTAATGGATTGTTTATGTTTCATAAAAGAAAACTCAGAAGAGGGGATAGTATGTTTGTAAAATACGTATTTAATGAATTCTAGAGCACATGTTTTAAAAGAAAACATATTGAAATAAAGGAAATTGCTATCTTCTTTTTACACAATGCAATAATCTAAAAATGAAATGTGGTGAGTGAAAAAACTGAAATGAAAAGATGCATGAAATGAGCTAATTGGGGTAAGTATGATCAAAATTCATGCTACAAAAATGCAAGTGACTAATTAAGGTGCCAAATAGAGGCCCAAAAAATAAGGTTCTAAATTTTGTAAAATGTTGTTTTAAGGGCCAGAAGGGACTCATTCACCCATGGTGGTGAATGAGTCCTAGTATGGACTGTTTTCAAAATTTTCAGAAATTTTATAATTAATTTTAATATGCTATGAGTGCCATGATGTAGGTCTAAATGAAAAATGCAGAATTTCAGAGTTGTTTAATGATGAAAAATGCAAAAATACAACCTATTATGCACTTTTACCCATGCAAAAATGAAATCCTAGAATATAAGATAACTAATTCAAAATGCAATGCAAGCAAATCTAGGAAGATTAATGGAATCCAAAATTAGAAAAGGAGGAATTCAAACAACAGGATCACCAAAATGAAATAAAAGATTTTGGTACCCTAGTGGACACGTACCCTTCTTGGGTTTTTCATCTAAAAGAGAAGGAATAGGGTTCAAGAGGCACAATGTTTCATTTAAGATTAATATAAGGATGGATAGAAAATGGATGTGAAGTGTGTGTGGATGTGTTTGAATTCTTACAAATGCAAATACGTGAATTTAAACTAATCTAATGCAAGATGCTGGAAAAAAAGTGTTGATTGCAAATATGAACTAGAAACCTAAATAAATGAAAATATAATTTGATGAAACTGAATAGAGTGCACTTGGAAATAGATTGATATTACTAGAAGATTCTAGAATGTGTTAGAAATTACTATTGGCCACTAGGACTAGTTCACCATGCATGGTTAGTCCTCCTTCTGATGAAAACTTCTAAGAATAGGTTTCTAACGATCGGAAGATGAAATCTAAAAAAGTCAACTTTTCAGGCCTACAGGTGGGACTCATTCACCATGGGTGGAAAATTAGTCTACCTATAGGAATCTCCAAATTTAGGAGTATATTTTGTGGATCTAGATCTTCACTTCTACTTCCTACAGATGTATGCTTCTAAAACTGTCAGATTCAGGTCTAAAAATGACTTTTTGTTTATTCTTTGACTTGTTGAATGAAGAGAGAGCTTTAACAACCTTGAAATTTCATCTTTAATGATTCACAAGCTTCCAATAGATCTAAATCTACAAACATACAAGACAAGAGAGAGATGTTGAATGTTAGGGCATAGGGGTTTGCCTTGGTCAAACCCCATTTAGGTAATTAAACCAAAATGATGAAAGAGTAGAATGAAACATGCAATAATGGAATGGATTACCTTGTCATGATGACTAATCTTGAAATTTTGTAACATAAAATGTAGAATCTACCCTTGAATGTCTTAGGAAGCTCAATGAATTACTTGCAATGTGAAAACCCTAGCTTATTTGAGAGGATAGATGATGACTGATGAAGAATGGATGAATGAATTGATTAGAGATGGAGATGTGAAAATGAGGTGAAAAAAACATATTTATATAATTCTTGTGCCTTAGTGTCCATTCATACCTCATCATAGGTTGACATCAACTGATTGTGAATAAAATCCCAAAAGGAAATTTAAAATATTTTGAATTTGGGGCCAAGGGGGACTAATTTTCCACTCATGGCAAATGGGTCCCACCTAGGACCTAAAACCAAGTGTCAAGAAAAATGTTGTATTTAATGTTATTTGTTGGGATAGAATTCAAAAATACACTTAATTACAACTTATGAGGGCATAAAGAGACCAAATAAAGCATGAGAAGGGTGTAAATAGTGAAAATATGCCTAGAAGAGTGTGAAAGCTTGTTACAAGACTTTACAACACTTCAAAATAGGGCTTGTTGATGAGTAAAAAGGTGATTTTTAGGTAAATTAAATTAAATAGACTCTAGAAGAATGTAGAAATGTCTTACAATAGTTCACAACACCTTCACAAGACATCATTAAATGTAATTCATTTATTTTTCAAAGGTTCAAGACCTAGTGTGGATGCATAAAATGCCTCACAACACCTAGATCAAGACTTCATTAAGTCCATTTAATCATGAATTATATCCATATCAAGCAACGGGAAATTTTTTGTATGACACAATTTATTCAACTATATATGTGCCTCAAATATGCTAATGTTAGTAATAAATTCCAATATGTGACAATAATCTTTGAACACCTACAAATTTGTAATATTATCGGGAACCAGAGGTAACTGCACTAGCTCAACTATAAATCTCCTCAAATCAGAAGCATCTAAAGGTTCTAGAGCACTAGTGATAGTAGCTAAAGCATCAACTCTCTAATTGAATCTTTGTGGGATGTGAGTGATGTTAAAGGCATCAAAATATTCTGTCAAACCCCACACTCTATATCGATAACTGGACACGCATTTGTAATGAAAAATATACTATTTCTGAACTTTCCTTTCAACCAACTCTAAATCACCAAAAACTTTAAGAATCTTGACTTTCTTCATGATCATGAGCATGAAACTATGAATGAGGGTTTCATATTTTGCCAATTTATTAGTATATTGGAACTATAATTGATAAGCAACAAGAAAATACTTACCTTGCAGATTGATGAGTTCAAGTCCAATTCCAATTCCTTGTTTCATTTTAGATCCATCAAACCCAAGGGTCCAATTTTTAGCCTCAAAAAATTTAAGCTTGGTGTTGTTAAAAGTGGATGTATCAATATTTCCAATCTTTTTGGCTTGCATTTTGTCTCCAAGTATTTCGAGTTCAGGCTTGTCAAGCACAACACTTTATGAACATGATCTCTAGCTTTCAATTTTGTGAATGATTTCCAAGAACATTATGCAATTTTCCTCTAAGTGTACAGAATTGTGTAACTTGCACCAACCCTGCAACATAAATTTTTTTAGTAAGTTTTCAATTTTCTTGCCCTTTTGAGCTTCTATAACATTATTCTTCCAAAATTTGTTTAAATGACTATTATCTTCTTCAGAAGAATCATAATCTATATCAACTAACATGTCAATTTGGGGAGTCATATGAATATTATTTTTGGCATTACACATGAAAAATTCTTCTATTTTAACTCTTGAACTACAAATTTTATAAGCACCTTCTACATCTATGTATAGAACTTAATTTTCTTAATTGTAATCACTGATCAAATATTTCATGTGTGGTTTTCTCTCGATTTTGATTTGATTAGGAACTCCTTTTCACGGTAGCCACATATGTGAGAAATCAATGGCCATATATCCATTCAAAGTCTTTGAATAATCCTGCTATGTTTGTGAAAGCTTATCATTGGAATCTTCTAGAAAAAGTCAAGAATTTGACTTCTTTGTCAGCATTGATCCTCAACTTCAAACTCTGGTACTCAAATACTCTACACAAAACAAGGCTATTGGTACTCTTCAAATTCTAAGAAAATACACCTCCACCAGGACCAAGAACAACCTACAAAATTAATTTGAACAACATATCCTTGTGTCTTCTTCTGATATCCGATATTCAGTCATTCATTTCCTTTTATCAAACTCTAGGCCTGATAACTATTATTCACCTTTCTTCAATTGGTACTCCTAGCAGGAAGTCAGTACTTGATGCATCTGCTCTTTTAAAATTATTTGGGAGTGCCTTCCTACTATATTTGAGCATGGCATAATTTTCTAATATCTGGAGGATATTTGCATTCCTCTACATCTTCTCTATTTCATAATTAACCATGGTGTTTCTACACTATATAATTTCATCAATGAATTCCTGATTTAATGACTAAACAAGGTCTTTATTTTCCTTTTCAAGCCATTCCTTGAAAGATTTCACTTCCTTTCCTTCTTGTCCTATCATCCAGGGAACACAATCTTTTCATGCTAATGTTTCAATGAAACTTTGATCGTTGTTATTCAATTTATTACATTTCTTGGTAACTTCTTCAAATCCTTCTACACATTGCATTAAGGTTTCATCTTCCCAATCTACATGGTTTTTTTAATTTGTCACACATTGGAGCCTCTTGTTTCATGACTACCTTTTCAATTATTGATTCCTAGAAATTTGTCCGAATGAGAGCTTTTGAATATCACCTTTCAACATAAATTTTCTCTTGAGAGAACCTAAATTCTCCTTCAAATATTTTATATTTCTTACACCAAAAATGTTCCTCCTTGTATTTCCCAATTGCATATATGATTAATTCTTCTCCTTTCCTTACAAAGTGCTCCATCCATTCAAATACAATCATTTTATGTCGAAGTGTTGCTATAACATCCACCTATTCCTATGACATGAACACTATATTCTTAGGAAATTCAACTTGTGTTTGGCTAGATTGGGCTATTGATACTATAAAATTTTTCAGATGATAAATTTTCTCTTTCAACTCTCTTTTCTTTTCTTTACTTTTTTGTAGGATGGTGATAGTTGTTTCTAAATTCATCATCATTTCTTCTAATTCTTGTCACCAAGATGAATATCCAACATTGATACTTGTCACTCTATACTCCTTAGGTGTTATTTCATGTCTACTTTTGTCTACTACCGAAGTAGCTATATGGAGTGTTCTTCCTCCATCTACATTCTTCTACATTACATTTTTTTTTTTTTGCTCTTTGCCTAGGTTTAGGAGTCTCCACTTCTTGCATTAAGCTCTTGAGATCTAGAGGTACTAATTATACTTCCAATGGGGAAGCCAATTCCCTGATCAACCAATTAGGCGTATCTTCATTACTTTCTACCTCTGTAACATTTCTTTGTTCCTAGATTCTAGTACCCTCATAAATTTCTCCTCCGTTATTCTCAACCTTTCCTATCACATTATCTGGGATGTAAACATTTTTAGTATTCATTGGCTTAGATTTTGGATTACATGATTCACCACTTTATCTTCATTTCCAAGACTTATATTTTCTTATCTATCCATGTGTTCAATAACATTCTTTAGGGCATTAATTCCTTCATGTCCTATTACATCAAGATTCTCTTTATTCATCACTTTTCCATCCAACGTTTGTGAAGGCTCTATTTCTTTGACTTCAACCTGATCTTCTCCTTTCTATTTAAAAACTTGTGGTTGTTCAACATTCTATTCAATATCCTCTAGTGGCAGTTGGGAATCAAATATGTCTTCAATAACAACATCATCAATGAGAAACTATCCTACAGTTTCCCCTATTTCTTTTTCAACAAGTATTTTATGGTTTCCCATCTCTAGGGTGAGTGTTCCTCTTATAAATTATTCTTCTTCTCTATCCATAAGAATTGACCCTGAATCTGGCATTTCTTATATTACTAGTTGCACCATTGTTTTCTCCTTAGATTTCTTCTCTTTTACTCATTCCATCATGACACCTAATTTATCCATCTATTCCCTGATTTGATCTTCATTAAGCTCAAATCTCTCATCTAGAGCCATAGGAGTCTTTCCCAATGTTTTATTTACTGAAATTGTATTGAATGAAGGGGGAGAAGTAAATAATGATGCAATCCTCTGGGATGTAGACCTTCTTTGAGCATGAGTATTCATTTTCATTCTCACTTCCTCATCAATCATTGGTTGAATCTTCAAATTTTCCATGGAAGAAGATTCTATTTTAAACTTCATCATCCTTTTGACCTTACTTGGTCCAGTTTCTTTATTTTATCTAGTTGGCACCAATGAAACTCTCTGGTTTGGGGCATCAAGATTTCTATCCTTAATATGCCACGTTCTATTTGTCTTTCTATCATTTCTTTTCTTCTTAGTCGACTCCTCATGCTTGCAATCATCTTCTTCTCTCTTTTTCTTGTTTACATTGAGTGAGTATGTGGTCTTAAATCCAAATTTTCTCAAGTTTTTACAAAATTCATTAATCCATCATTGAGTCTACACCAAAATGTGTTGATAAATTTCCTCAATGGTCACTATCTCTCTATCTTCATATTTTGGATCTAGAATGGGTTCATCATAAACCTTGTTTTCATTAAAAAACTTATTCAAAGCATCTCCATCATCTTCATCCAACTAATCTTAAATGTCAGGGAACTAAATAATTAACACTAATTGCATTGACAATCTTTGATACAATCTTTTCCTTACTATGTGTTCGTCATCACAATTGAGATAGAAGCCTTCTAAATGATGAACATGTGCATACTTTCTTACTATCCCCTTGGAAATATTCCCTTCTGGATCATAGTTAATTCTTTGGAGTGTAAAGAAATCCAATCTATACATCTTTAATTTATCTTCACACAAGTCATTTTCCTTAGCTGCATCACACTTACAATTTCCCATTATAATAGGAAATTTGAAAGAATGCTTCTTATGAGCTGTGTCGAACAGAGCATGGGATGACTTCATCTATCTCACCAATTCCAATAATAACAATTTATCTATCCGGTACCTTGGCAACATAAATGAATATCCTTCAAACCCTTCCACCCTGATGTAGGTGAAAGTAGGAAACTGAATGTATGAAGCTCCAACTAGCTTGATAAGTTTTTGTCCTTCCATAGAAAACCTTTTATTTTTTTCACCCTCCATTATTCTTACAAGTGTCATGGAAAACATATCATTTACTCTCTGATAATGCTCCCTATATTCATGAATTGTAATGTGGGGTAAATGAGCATATATCAAACTATTCCTAGCTTCTCTACCCAAGGTACCAACTCTATTAAACCCTTGTTTATTTTCTCTTATGGCACAAAATAAGATCGCATATGAGGACATATAAAACCATCTTGAATAAAAAAATTCTTTCATCTGATCATGAAACATGTCACTGATAAAACTTCCCCAATGTGTCTATATAGGGCCTTCCATTAATTTTTTTATAATTACAAACATCCATTGTTTGAACTTACTAGAATCCTTAAATCCAACTATCCTACTGAACATGGTTATAATATCTTGAAAATCTGGGTTGAACATAGAACATAGAATTGGCTTTGTTTCCTTTGTGATTTTCTCATGCCACAACCATGTTTTCATAATTTCTCTGTTATATTATTTGGAACTCAAGTAAGTTCTAGCCTTTGTTCTCACATCCACCTAGTTCATCTAAGTGTTAGTGAATATATTTGTTCTTTAGAAAAGAAAAGGAATGAAAGAAAATGACTCAAAATTCCCAACAAGAAGAAAAAATAGTACTAACATTTGAGTTACTTGCATTGATATTGCAAGTTCTCTCTACTTATTTTACAAGGAGCAACTACCTTCAAATAATTTGAAATGAACTGGAAATATTGGGTATGCTTTTCACCAAAAAGAAGAAAAGGTAAACCCACACATAGTTATGATCATGAAAGTAAATGGAGTGAACAAATTTAGAGTCAAGTGAATGCAAAAAAATGATACAAAGCCCATTTATTCTACACCCACTATGAGAAATAAGGAAAAGAACGAGCGGTGAATTTACTCTTCAATAGATCAATTATTCTGCATTCAAAGTTCCAGAAATAGTAATGCATATGGTTTGCTATGGCAGAATCAATATTGGAAGGAAATTGCAAAAAAGACCAAATTATATTAACAATATAAAGAAACAGTTACAAATACAAATATTTGAAAATTATTTCTTTATTTCTCCAATATCAAAATTATTAGCACAAAGACCCAACCCCCTACACAACCAACCATACCAAAAAGAAAGATCCATACTACCCTTGCTTCCCCTATTTTCAGGGAATAGCCAAAACATTAATGATTACCCAAATAACTTGGAGGTCTATATATACATGCACCCCAAAACTATTACATTACAAAAAGTAATGGTCTTGAAAATGAACGGTGACAATTGTTTTAAGGAGAGATGTTATTATTCCCTATCACAGAAAGATTACATGCATGTCGCTAAACCACTGGCAGTGCTAGGATTCTATATAGGTCCAATTGCATTTCCATTTAACTAAATTGTTGAATTCGGCACGTTCCTCTTCTTTATCTAAAACTTGGATGGTCCTTTTATATTCTGCATAGTTGGTTTTCTCCTTCCAGGCCAGTGAATGGAGCTAAGAGATGATCTCAAATTGTTCTTCCTCTAGCCAATTCACATCAGGTTGGAGCACTTGAACAAGTTCATCTTCCCATTCCCTGATATCACCTCGAAGTACCATTTGGAGAAGATTCTGAAATTAAAAAATACTGCCACCTTTCCTTACATGCAAACCCATTTAACTTTGGCAGTGGAGAGTGGTCATTTATTTGCTAAGCAGAACATGCCAAATGATTTCACCAACTTTATTATTAAAGAGATATCCTTTCATACTATTTTTTAAAGATTACATTAAAATTTTTGTTGTTGTCTCAAGAAATTGAAGGAGACATTCCTTAAAGGCATCTTACAGTTCATTAAATGCACTAAAATCTTGGAAACAATATATCCCACTAAGGTCACCCAGTCGCTATGAGCCAAAAATTTGTAACTATAGGTTGGAAGTTTTCAAGTCTCTCAAACTTCTAATATCCCAACAACACAAAACATTGTTTTCAAAGGTTTACAGAGGTCGAGTGGTTTTGAAACCTTAAAAATTAGCGACTTGGCTCAAGAATTTAACAAGACTGTGATAGTTATGGGATTTCTCAAGGCCACAACTTGCACAAGTTTATCATAAAAGGATGAATTTTAAACAACTTATCTCAAAATAAAATTTCAAGGGTAACATTGGCTCTGCTTGGGGACTGCATTTCCATAGAAAATGTAGAGAAATTCTAGAATCACATATGAAGACCAAGCCAAGTACATTGGGTATAGAGTAAAGAGAAAATAATAATGATAGGGTGTAGTTTGCAGATGGGTAGAGGGGAACTATGCACACACCAAATGAAAACAAAATAGAGCAGAATAGGAAACTACACTACCAGCACAACCAAAACCAACCCAAAAATAGAAAGGAAAGAAATCTAAAACTCCCATATGCACCCGGACTAGCTGCAAAAACACCAATTTTCCCCATGGAATTATGCAAAACCATTAATAGGTTGGGATAAATAGATACCCAAATTAAAGAAAGGACTATACCAATGGAGTGTTATCATACTTAGCTACAACTTGATGCTTTGAATAACAACTATGAGATTGTTGGCATATGCAGATCCTCTAGATAGGATATAGAAACCAAACAACTGCTTATCATGAAAAGTATATGAGTCAAAAAATACTTCAATGTCTTTATACATGCTGAGAAACACTTCTTCCTATATGACTTGAAGTATAGCAATCTCAAGTTATGGAATGCATCTTTCACAATTTGAATTTGTATGATGTAAATCCCCTTTAAAACTTGTTGGAGTAGTAGCTGAAAGATTTTCAGAACAAAGAAAATTTGAAAAGGGGACCTCTGGACAACAAGTGGAAATATCATGAAATGTGTTGTCTTCTTCATTTTCACTTGTCTGATTAACATGTTCAAGCTCCTTTAATATTCCATATCCTTTTTAACTTCTCTGATATTATTTCACATGAGTAATAGTTTAGGTATGGGAATATCTTCTCATCTTCTATAACCATATCAATATCCTCTAAATTATCATTATATAATTTATGATCTTCTTCTCCTATATTTCTTTTATGATCCTACATCTCATATGTGCTATCACAAGTATAGACAATAGGAGTTTCTTTTTCAACACTTCCAAAATCTTCATTCTTAGACTTTGATTATATGTGCACTGAAATATAATTTTCTCCTTTAACTTCACATGCATTCACTGATTCATCAATAGGCGTTACAAGAGAATTATTTTCCTTCATATCACTATCCTCTTTTTGAAAATTTTGTATTGTAGCATAAGGTTCTTCACCATGTGTATCTGCTTCACAAATAGAGGTCTTTTCATCGCTACAAGCAAGAAAACATGTATCTTTCCCATCCCTATGTTTAATATCTTGCAAGGTTTTAAGTAAAGATGGATGAACCATGTGGGATTGAAACTACATATTACCATAAAAACTCTTCAAAATGTTTACTTGCATAGGATCATCAAGTACCTCATTATTTTGTGTTGGGGTTATGCAAGAAGAGAATTCTTCATCATCACTGTCATCACTATCATCCTCTCTTCCTGGATGCAAAAACATTTTTCTAGATTTGAATATTTCATAGAGTCGCCAACCTCACTTCTTTCAATGGGGTACCATCAAAATATTGAGCTATAAGAATGTACCGATCTTCGAGTTTGATCCCTAGCAGAGTCGCCAAAAATCTATTAGTGAATAGATTTTCCTTCAAAAAAGTAAAGGAATGAAAGAATATGACTCAGAATGCCCAGCGTGAAGAACAAATAGTACTAACAGTTGAGTTACTTGCACTGATATTTGCAAGTGCACTCTACTTATATTACAAGGTGCAACTACCTTCAAATGATTTGCAATGAATAGGAAATATTGGGTATGCTTTTCACCAGAAAGTAGAAAAGGTAAAGCCACACATAGTCACAACCATAAAAGTAAATGGAGTGAGCAGATTCAAAGTGAAGTGAATGCAAACAAATGATACAAAGCCAATTTATTCTACACCAACTATGATAAATAAGGAAAATAATGAGAAGTAAATTTCCTCTTTAACAGATGAATTATTCTGCATTCAAAGTTCCATAAATAATAACGCATAAGGTTTTCTATGCCAGAATCAATATTGGAAGGAAATTGAAAAAATGCCCAAAGTATATTAACAATTTAAAGAAACATTTACAAATGCAAAGATTTGAAAATGCTTTCTTTATTTCTCCAATATCAAAATTATGAGTACAAAGACCCAACCCCCTACACAACTAGTTGTACCAAAAACAAAGTTCCAAACTACCCTTACTTCCCCTATTTTTAGGGAATTGCAAAAGATTGATGATTACCCAAATAAATTGGAGCCCTATAAATACATGCACCCCAAATTCATTACATTACAAAAAGTAACAGTCTTGAAAATGACCAGCAACAACTGTTTTAAGGAGAGACATTATTATTCCCTGACATGGAAAGATTCCATGCATGTTTCTAAACCACCAGTGGTTCCAAGAATATATACAACTCCAATTTCATTTCCATAACAAAATTGTTGAATTCAACACGTTCCTTTTCTTTATCTAAAACCTTGATGGTCATGTTCTATTCTGCATAGTTGGTTTTATCCTTCTAGGCTAGTGAACGCAACTGAGAGATGATGTCAAATTCTGCTTCCTCTGGCTAATTCACATCAGGTTGGAGCACTAGAACAAGTTCATCTTCCCATTCCTTGACATCAATTGGAAGTACCATTTTGAGAATATTTTGAAATCAAAAATTACTTCTGCATTTCCTTACATGTAGACCTATTTAACTTTGGTGGTGGAAAGAGGTCATTTATTCTATAAGTAGAATGTGTCAAATCATTTCACCAAATTTTTAGTTAAAGAGTTTTCCTTTTGGAATTTTTTTTGAAGATTACATTAAAATTTCCCTTGTTGTCTCGAGAAATTGAAGGAGACATTCCTTAAAGGTTTCGTACACATCACTAAATGCACTGACATCTTGGAATCAACCTATCATGTTGAACTTGCTCCGTCACTATGACCCATAAATTTGTAACTATAGGTTGGAAGTTTTGGAATCTATCGAACTTCCGATATCTCAACAACATAGGACATTGTTTTCAAAGGTTTACAAAGGTCAGGTGGTTTTGAAACCATAAAACTTAGCAACTTGGTTCGTGAATTTAACAAGACCGTGATAGTTATGGGATTTTTCAAGGCCACGACTTGCACAAGTTTATCATAAAAGGATGAGTTTTAAACAACTTGTCTCAAAATAAAATTTTAGGTGTAATATTGGCTCTGATTGGGGACTGAATTTTCACAGGAAATGTAGAGAAATTCTAGAATCACATATGAAGACCAAGCCAAGTCCATTATGTATGAAGTCAAGAGAAAAGCATAATGACATGTTGTAGCTTGCAAAAGGGTGGAGGGGAACTTAGCACAATCCAAGACAAAAAAAAAGAGTAGAAAAGGAAACTACACTACCAGCACAACAAAAACCAACCCAAAAATAGAAAGAAAAGAAACCTAAAACTCCCATATGCACCTAGACTAGGTGCAAAAACACCAATTTTTCCCATGGAATTATGTAAAACCATTAACAGGTTGGGAGAAATAGATACCCAAATGAAAGAAAGGACTATACCAATGAAGTGTCATCATACTTAGCTACAAATTGATGCTTTGAATAATAATTATGATATTGTTGGCATATGCAGATCCTCCAGACAAGATATAGATACCAAATAACTGCTTCTCATGAAAAGTATATGAGTCAAAAAATAATTCAATGTCCTTACACATGCTGAGAAACACTTCTTCCTATGTGACTTGGAGTATAGTGATCTTAAGTTCTTGAATGCATCTTTCATGATTTGAAATTGTATGATGTAAATCCTCTTTAAAACTTGTTGGAGCAGTAGATGAAATATTTTTAGAATAGAGAAAATTTGAAAAGGGGACCTCTGGACAACAAGTGGAAATATTATGAAATGTGTTGTCTTCTTGATTTTCACTTGTTTGATTAATATGTTCAGGCTCCTTTAATATTCCACATCCTTTTGAACTCTCTGATATGATTTTACATGAGTAATAGTTTAGGTCTGGGACTATCTTCTCATCTTCTATAACCATAGCAATATCCTCTATATTCTCATTATCTGATTTATGATCTTCTTCTCCTATTTTTCTTTTATGATCCTGCATCTCATATGTGCTATAACAAGTAGACACAATAGGAGCTTCTTCTTTAACACTGCCAAAAACTTCATTTTTAGACTTTGAATGTATGTTGAATGAAAGAGAATTTTCTCCTTTAACTTCACATGCATTTACTACTTCATCAATAGGAATTCCAAGAGAATTCTTTTCTTCCATATGACTGTACTCTTTTTGTAAATGTTCTAGTGTAGCATGAGGTTCTTCATGATGTGTATCTCCTTCACAAATAGAGGTCTTTTCAAGGCTACAAGCAAGAAAACATGTATCTTTCCCATCCCTAAGTTCAATATCTTGCAAGGTTTTAAGTAAATATTGATGAACCATGTGGGTTTGAAACTACATATTACCATAAAAACACTTCAAAAATTTTACTTGCATAGGATCATCAAGTACTTGATTATTTTGTGTTGGGGTTGTGGAAGAAGAGAAGTCCTCATCATTATTGTCATCACTATCATCTTCTCTTCCTAGATGCAAAAACATTTTTCTAGATTTGAATCTTTCACTGAGTCACCAACCTCACTTCTTTCAATGAGGTACCATCAAAATATTGAGGAATAAGAATGCACCAATATTTGAGTTTGATCCCTAGTGGAGTCACCAAAAATCTATTAGTGAACATATTTTTCCTTCAAAAAGGAAAAGGAATGAAAGAATATGACTCAGAATTCCCAGTGAGAAGAAAAAATACTACTAACAGTTGAGTCACTTGCACTATTATTTGTAAGTGCTCTTTGCTTATTTTACATGGTGCAGCTACCTTCAAATGATTTACAATGAATAGGAAATACTTTGTATGCTTTTCACGAGAAAGAAAAAAAGGTAAGCCCACACATAGTCATGATCATGAAAGTAAATGGAATGTACAAATTCAGAGTGAAGTGAATGCAAACAAATGATACAAAGCCCATTTATTCTACACCCACTATGAGAAATAAGGAAAAGAATGAGCAGTGAATTTCCTCTTCAACAGACTAATTATTCTACATTCAAAGTTTTAGAAATAATAATGTATATGGTTTTCTATGGAAGAATCAATATTGGAAGGAAATTGAAAAAAAGCCCAAAGTCTATTAACAATTTAAAAAAACATTTACAAATGCAAAGATTTGAAAATGCTTTCTTTATTTCTCCAAAATCAAAATCATGAGCACAAAGACCCAACCCCCTACACAACCAACCGTACCAAAAAGAAAGATTCAGACTACCCTTACTTCCCCTATTTTCAGGAAATATCCAAAAGATTGATGATTACCCAAATAACTTGGAGGCCTATATATACATGCACCCCAAACCTATTACATTACAAAAAGTAATGGTCTTGAAAATGACTTAAAAGAACTGTTTTAAGGAGAGACATTATTATTCCCTGTCATGGAAAGATTCCATGCATGTTGCTATACCACCGATGGTGCTGAAAATCTATACAACTCCAATTGAATTTCCATAACTAAATTGTTGAATTCGACATGCTCCTCTTCTTTATCTAAAACCTGGATGGTCCTATTTTATTCTACATAGTTGGTTTTTTCCTTCTAGGCTAGTGAACACAACTAAGAGATGATGTTGAATTGTTCTTCCTCTAGCTAATTCACATTAGGTTGGAGCGTTGGAACAAGTTCATCTTCCCATTCCCTAACATCACCGAGAATTACCATTTTGTGAAGATTCTAAAATAAAAAAATATTGCCACCTTTCCTTACATGCAGATCTATTTAACTTTGGTGGCAGGAAGTGGTCATTCATTCACTAAGCAAAATGTGTCAAATGGTTTTTCCAACTTTCTTATTAAAGAGTTTTCCTTTGAAAATATTTTTTAAAGATTATGATAAACTTTGCGTTATTGTATCAAGAAATTGAAGTAGACATTCCTTAATGGCAACGTACACTTCATTAAATGCATTGAAATCTTGGAAGAAAAATATCCCACTGAGGTTACCTTGTCGCTATGAGCTGAAAATCTGTAACTATAGGTCAGAATTTTTCAAGTCTCTTGAACTTTAGATATCCTAACAAGACAATGTTTTTTTCAAAGGTTTACAAAGGTCGGGTGGTTTTGAAACCTTAAAACTTAGTGTCTTGGTTCAAGAATTTAACAACACCGCTATAGTTATGGGATTTGTCAAGACCATGACCTGCACAAGTTTATCTTAAAAGGATTATTTTTAAACAACTTGTCTCAAAATAAAATTTTAGGGGTAACACTGAGGAAACATGGGGAGCCCAAATGTATATACAATTCCTTTCATGGAAATATCTACATATATTCTTCCCTCTTTTTCAAAAACTTTCTTACCTAGTTCATAATAATTCAAACACTGCATAACTAGTTCTCAAGGGCCTCCATTGTTGGTGAAAACCCTCTTGCTAAATGTAACCCAATTGTTGTAACATTTTTTGTACACTAAGAGGTGTATTCTTGCAGGGCTCCTATGATGAATTCAACATCAGAAAACCATCTTGGATGGCTATCAGTTATTATCCCACCCACTAGTACAACTTGTAAAAAAAATATTTAAACTCATTTTCTAGAACTAATTAAGAAGTACTCTTTTTAATATGTGTGTCCTACATTTAAAAATATATATATTCCTTGTATGCAAGTTAGGGTTAAATTTAACCAGTTGTTTCAACAAATTTATAAAAAAATCAATTTACCATTTTGTTAAGTTCATTTAAAACTAATCAATAATCTTAATTTCCAAAGGAAATACAATTATCTCGAGATGGGCATGCATAGGATTACTAACATAATTTCAATTATCTCAGACATACTTGGTTTTGTTGGTGATAAAAAAAAATCACTTTCAAAATGTAACTTCGAAACTCTTGGTAGTTTTGCTCTTGGTTTCTTGAGGTTTACCTTTCTTTGCGCACTACAATGTGAGTCTTTCTTTTTCAACGTCCTTGCAAATTTGCAGTATGGAATGAGGTAAAGTGTTGGAAAAGTAATTAAATGCTCGAGGTGGTGCCAAGTATGTGTGCTTTTACCTATTACAATGCATTAATTTTGTCAAATAAATGTGTAATCATGGTAGATTAGAGTTCAAATCATGAAAATCTTGGTTTCTATGTAGGCCAACCACTAGAAACGAAGACAGTGCAAAAAATTATGTGGAACTCTTGCGTACCATGTAGATTCTTGTTAGGAAAAAGCCTTCTGAGATATGTGACTGTTGATGATCATAGGATTTGAATAATCTAGTTTTGGATCTTAGAAAGATTATCGAGAACCAAGAACATTTAGTTACCGGGTTCATGAGAACTAGGTGCAAAGAGAGGAATTGGGAACCAAGTTCTGAAAAATAGAGTTCTGGGACCCTATGGACTACTCTTGCACTTTTAGGGTTTTTCACCTAAAAGGAGAGAGATAGGGCCAAAATTGCTAATGTATCACTCAAATTAGGATCTATGCAATGTTTTTAAATGTAAATGAACTTAAATAGACATAATTGACTAATCTAAATGACCAAAAATGAATGAAAAAGTGCAATTACACCTATGTTTGAAAACACATTATGATATGCAAAAAACTATGTAAATGAAGAAATAATGCAAAATAGAAAGTATAGAGATGAATTTGAGTGTACCTAGATGAATTGCGATGATTTTGGATTCTTTTGAATGCTAATGGAAATTATTGAATTTTCATAGTGGGACTCATTTTCCCAGGGTGGCAAATTAGACCTCCTCCTGGTGAAAAAGTGTCGGGAGCTGGTTTCTATTTGTTAGGATTTGGAATTTGACAAAATTCATATTTTCAGTCCCAAGTTGGGACTCATTCACCATAGGTGGTGAATCGGTCCTCTCCCAAATTTAAAAAAAATAGGAGACAACTCCGCAACACCAGATCTAGAAAAGTCTGCTTGTTGAGTTGTCGAAGTCTGTTCTACAAAAAATGGACAAATAACTCTCTCCAAGCTTGAATTTGACTCAAGTTGACTTGAAGCACCTAGTTGACTTGGAAATCAATCCTCAATACCTAATAACCTATCAAATATGCATACAAAGAGATACAAACAAACATCCAATAGGGAAAAATGATTTAAGGTTAGTGAATAGGGGTTTTCCTTTGTCAAACCCCGCTTTTGGTAATCAAACCTTCAATAAAATAATGAAATGCAAAGGAATGATAAACTAACAACATGCAATTGCTATTAACATACCATACCCTTGATGATGCAATTATGAAGTAATGTGAATGGCTACTTCAAAGTGCTTGAATAGTGCTTGAAAGGATGTTGTAAAATGCTTGAATGCTTGAAATATGAGATGAAATGCTTGAATGAGTGAGGAGATGTAAAATGTGATGAAAATCATATATTTATACATTTTTTGTGCCTTAGTATCCATTCATACCTCATCACAGGCCGACATCAAGTGATTTTGAATAAAATCCTGAAAGGAAATTTGAAATATTTTGAATTTGGTGCCAAGGGGGACTCATTTACCACCCATGGTGAATGGGTTCCACCTAGGACCTAAAACAAGTTTTGGGAAAAATGTTATATTTAATGTTATTTGTCAAGATATCATTCAAAAATAGACTTAATTACAACTTATGAAGCCAGAAAGAGACCAAATAAAGCATGAGAAGGGTGTAAATAGTGAAAATATGCCTAGAAGAGCATGAAAGCTTGTTACAAGTATTTACAACACTTCAAAATAGGGCTTGTTGATGAGTAAAAAGGTGATTTTTAGGTAAACTACATTAAATAGAGTCTAGAAGAATGTAGAAATGTCTTACAACACTTCACAACACCTTCACAAGATGTTCTTTGATTTTTAGTACCTAAATAAGAATGTTCAAGCCATGTTACAACATAAAATCAGAGTAACATAGTTCCAACACCATGAAATAAGACCTAAAAGGCCATGAAAATGACAAGGGGCTATTTTTCTACGGCATAGGTTCGAGAAGAACTTAAAATGATTTGAACATGTTTGCAATGGAACCTCTTGTTTGTAAACTCTTGCTAAAGAAATGTAAAACAACTATCAGAGTGATCGATGAAGAAAAAACTTGCATGCATTGGGATGACTCATCCATTAGGTGGGAACTTAGGACTAGAAAAAGATACAAGATCCTTGATACAACTGCATAAATTTGGGACTTTGGGATCTAAAAATTTGATGAAACTTGGTAAAGAAAACTGAGACACCCCAAATCTGGGAAAGAAAAATAATTAAAGCAATGATTAGGCATGATGAAATAGAACTTGAATTTTACCATTTCGTCCAAAAGTAGCACACTGAAGCAAGCAAAAGCAAAGGGAAAAAGAAAGAAAAGGAAGCAAAAAAAAAAGGGGGGTCCACATTGTGCCAAAGAGAAAAATGGGGTGTGTTGTGAGACCACACAATACTTCCACTACCTTGGAGAGAGCACACATGATTGGAATAACTCACCTAGTGGATAGACTGAGGTTCCACTACCCTAGAGTGAGCATGCATGATTGGGATAACTTACCTAATGGAAAAACTGTGATTCCACTAACCCAAAGTGAGAACGAATGATTGGGATAACACACCTAGTGGACAAACTAAGGTTTCACTACCCTAGAGTGATAAATGCATGTTATGGACAAACAATCCCATTCAACATTGTGTTGAAACAGTTGTACTTTATCCTTTATTTTTCTTGGCCTTTGATAGGGTATGGTTATGCACCTTTGTTATTGCTGCATACTAAAGTGTCTTCAATGTCTACTTTAGTGTGAGTTTGTCATGGGGGAAAACTCTCACTAAAGTGGGGGAAGCATATAGTGTATAAAAAGGTAACCCTTTTTATACCTAATTTGGGAATAATTAATATAAAATTAACCTAATAATGCCTTGATTTAGTGTTCTAATGTGTTGGACAAATTCACATTAAATCTAGGGCCCATTTCAACAAAACGAACTTTAATTGTACCTTATTTAGGGTGTTGTAAAGTTTTGTATTGCAATTTCACACTTATCTAGGGTTTCATTAATTAATTGTGGTTAATTGAGATTAATTAGCCCTTTTAATTCAAATTTAGGCCTTATTGATTACACTTTCTAAAGGATCTATCCTGTCACCCAATAATGATATTGCATGAAATTTAATTTTGAAAATTTGAGGTCCTAGAAAATGGAGCTAGGACCCATTTTCCTTTAGTTGAAAATGGGTCCTCTCAAGATAGGACACCCCTTTCTTTGCATTTTTGAGCTAGGTTTTTTATGTTATTTCATCCCCCCCAAACCACGGTCCTAGAAAGTTTTGATAGGACCCATTATCCTTTAGTTTCAAATGGTTCCTCCTCACATAGGACACCCCTTTTTGAATTTAATTCCGGTGTTATCATAATGATTTTTAATCCTAGATCTAGTGTCAACTTCACTTATTTGAATTACTGGGTCAATCTCTAGTTTTAGTATAAATATAAGGTTAATTCACATTGTTTCTCCTAGAAAATTTATGTGACTTCATGAGATCAAGAGCAAGATAATTATATATAATTTTAATGCCATCCAAGGATAGATTATCAAAAGATTATTGCAACAATTCAAGTTCACATCATCATGTCAAAGGCATAATTCTTTCAAGCGTGTTTTTGAGCTAAGACTGTTGATGTAGCATTGAGGATCTACTTGCAAGAATAGTTTCACATCCAATTTGAGAACAAGATCTACATTCTTCATGGCCGCTCAATGTTAGAATGAAAATTTACATTCCAAACAACTTCCAAGGTATCAACTATTAAATACCCAAGATAGTGAGAGGGGGGTGAATCAATACCTTCTTAAACTTGTTTAACAAACACTATCCAATTATTTCAATGCATATCATGGTAAAGATAAGAAAGAGCATTAATAGAACATGAAAATACACAACACATGAACACAAGGATTTTTATGTGGAAAACCGTAAATGGGAAAAACCATAGTGACAATTAGCTCACAATATCGTATAACTAGTTATAAGATATTATGAAATGGGTGGCTCACTGCTAGGACTCACTATTCAAAATGAGAGGCTCACTAACTATAGAAATATAATGAAAAAATGTCATACAACTAGAAAATAAACTGATAAAGTACACCTAACAAGTGTTGATTCAATTCCTTTGAAGTTCAATAACCTAACTTAACACACTTCATCATTTTTTCACTTATTCACATTCGCACCATGATTCACTCTAAATTCACACAAAAATTATCAAAATGATCCAACATATATAGTTGATCCATTCATAGGCATCAATTAGGTTGGCCTAATTATATGCAACCATTATTCACTAAATTTCAACAATTAGCTTCAAGAATTCAAAAAAAAATTCCTAAAATGATTAGCACACTACACCATGTTTGTTGGAATATAGCTTCTAGTGTTGTCATTGATGGCAACCTAAGTCATTGATCCGGTCCACAGTTCAGTATCTGACCATACCGCAAGACAAAGTAAAGAATAGGGTATCCAACTGAAGTTGAATCTATCACATGGTTTGCATTACTAGTTTATCAGTTTTGGCTGTGGATCTCAGGGAAGGTTGATGGGTATATGAAATGTATTATTCTCAAGTTTTGTGTTGTCACCTCAATTGATGTATGAGTTAGGAGATCTAATCGTTTGATTTTTTGTTCATTAGTATATGAAGGCCGACAAAGTGAATGTTGGGTGTCGTGGATGTTTAAGGAAAAATTATTTTGAGTATTTTCATATTGAAGATTTTGTTTTGGGTCACCATTATGATATGGCCGACTTTGGTGGATGCACATTAAATATTATTTAAGATTTGAGCTGGCAGTTGGAAAATATTTTCTACTTTATTGAAGTCAACATATAGCAATTGAATCCTTGGTGGTGGATATATATATGAGATTTGTTCATTCATTTTGGTATGTGTGTGTGTGAGTGTTTGATATGTGTTGATAAGTGTGTGAATATCAGAAGAGAAGTTGAGCAATTTTCACTTGTGCAGAAGAGCATTTTTTGAAGTGAATTAAGGCAAAGCAAAGTGAACTGTCGAATCAAACAAAAGGTCTAGAATCTAATTTATGAGCCTAACCAAAACTGTGATCAGGCATTTGTAGATGCTATCTACTCAGTTCAACCTTTTTATGTAATCCAAATCTTTTGGAAGGTAGTAAGCCTTCCTAATTTTGAGTAGTGAGCTCTAGGCAGTGTACCTAAATGCAAGTGAATTCCCATTTTGTAAAACACTTATATTTTAAGTACTCAAATTGTTAATTGAACTCCACTGTGGTTTTTCCCCTAATAGAGTTTCTAAGTAAAAATCCTTGTGTTATGGTGTTGTGGCTTATTGTTTCATGTTCATGCATCTTTCTTTTGATTGAATGTTTTACGAACTTCAAATTAATTCATTTTGATGTGTATGTGTGAGTTTTTGATATTTGTTGATGTCTGTGTGAATATCAGAAGAGAAGTTGAGTGATTTTCACTTGTGCAGAAGAGGATTTTGTGAAGCGAATTAAGGTAGAGCAGAGAGAAGTACAGAATCAAACAAAAGGTCCATAATCTAATCTATGGGCCTAATTGGAAATATAATTAGGCATTTGTAGATGCTACTTTCTCAGTTCAACCTTTTGATGTAATTCAAATCTCTTGTAAGGAAGTGAGCTCTAGGTAGTGTACATGAGTGCAAGTGCATTCCCATTTTGTAAAACACTTATATTTTGAGTACTCAAATTGTGGATTGACCTCCACTATGGTTTTTCCCATAATAGGGTTTCCTTGTAAAAATCCTTGTGTTATGGTGTTGTGGGTTATTATTTGATGTTCATGCATCTTTCTTTTGATTGAATGTTTTAAGAACTTGAGAGAACATATTAATAAGGTCAAAAATTGCACAACACTGATTGACCCTACCCTCTCAGTGTTGCTTGATTCTAACAATTGGTATAAGAGATAAGTTCCTCAAAATATGTTTAATAGCTTGAGGTGGATCTTGGAATATAACAAACTCTGGTAGTATTCAACAATATCTTTTGGTGGCACTTGATTATCTTGATTAGTCTAAAGTAGAAGTTCGGGAATTGAGAGAAAATCTTAAGGATGTTGAGAAATTCATTCAGAAGTTGAAGGATCGGATTATTAAGTCTAGGGAGAAGAGAAATGATCTATGTGATCAAATTAAGTAGAAAGAGAGAAAAAGCATGGATGATGTTCACCTAAATCAATCCTTGAAGGAAATAACTCAAGAATATGAAAATATTGCTAGAGACAATGCTACCCTAAAGCATGAGATGGAATCTATGGTGATGAAGATGACTAAGGAGATTGAAGAAAGTAAGAAGAATGAGGAAAAACTTGTCTAGTCCGTAGAAGAGAGATCTGATGAATGCAATAGCATTAATGGAGAATTCATTCAGTTAGAGATGGAATTGTAACAATACAAAAATAATGAAGAGCTTGAAAAATAGATTGTTATTCTCAAGGATGAACTTGCTAGTACAAATGAATACAAGGAGAAGTTCAAGATTAGCTCAGTTAAGCTTGATGAGCTAAATCAAGGATAGAAGAATGGAAATGACAAGAGAGGTCTTGGATATGAGATAGGAGAAAGTTCTAGATCTGGAAAAAGGAATTTTAGGCAAGGTAATCAAATGAACAAAGAAAAAAGGTATCTAGTAAGACAAGCTAATGCTCAAAAGTTTAATGGTTATTGTTTTTCTTGAAATAAATTTGGTCATATGTCTGCTCAATGTAGAAGTAAAATGAAATCAAGCGATCCATCATTTTCCGGTTAGTGTTTCAAATGCAATAAGTTTGGTCATAAGTCAATTGAATGCAAAAATATGTCTAACAACTCTGTCAATAGAAGGAATGTTAAATGCTATACCTATGGAAGATTTGGGAATATTGCTAACTAGTGCAGATCGAGAAGAAATCAATGGAGTGACTAGTCTAGACAGGGAAATGTTATGTGTTTCAATTGCAACAAATAAGGTCACATTGCAAGATTATGCAGAAACAAGAATATGGATAGAGGAGGTCCAGTATACAAAGGCAGAAACATGCATAAAGATGATAAAGGAAAAGGGAAAGTGATTATGGATGAAATAAGAGATCATATGAAGAACACATGAGTGAAGAAGTGTTCCTTTGTTGCAGGAAATGAGCTAGCACTAGAACTTGCTTCTGGTAATTCCTCTAGGAATTAGTTTTAGGCCTCTGGCCTAGGGCAAGCTATCAACAAAATATTTCAAACCCCTTGTCAGTAATTGAGACTGAGATGTGGATGAGTGCAGTATATTTTTTGTTGGAATAGTTGGAATGGATATTATGCTGAGTTGAAGGTCCATAGAAGTTTTTGTTTGATGACTGAGAAAATAGGGTATCTAAATAAGTTAGGGAAAAAAGTATTTATAACAACAAAATTTAGGTGTGCGAGTTATAAAAGGTAATTTGAAACCCTTATTTTCCACTTTACATTGAAGAGAAGAAGAGGGAGAGCCCCTTGCATCAGAATTTTGAAAGTGTTAGGAGAATACATTGGCAGAACCCTAATCCATCAGGTACTTGGTAGTATTGAGAAATTTTAGTCTAATTTAGTGTGCAGTTGAAGAACTTATTTTAATGTGTACAGAAGGAAAAGTGGAACAAATCAAAGGAATGATAAAACTAGATGAGTATAGCAGTGAGAAGATTAGAGCTGAAAGAAACATGTTGTCGCATGATGAATTGAAATGGTTGAAAGAAGCAAAACATAAAAGCTTGGATATTTGGAGTGAATTCCCCTATTTTGTAAATGCATAAATTATTTAGTTTATTCTGGACAGATTGAATGTTGATATTCTAACTCTGGATAAACCCTATCATATCTCGAAGGAAGTGATTGCAGCTGTAATTGGGTTATGCAAAGTTGGGGATGTGTCGAGGAAGATGTCAATTCAAAATAAATAATTTGAAACCCTAACTAGAGTAATTGGAGATCAAAGGGCATTGATAATATCAACAAATAAAGATTCAGTGACAAGGTACATTGTGCATGGAATATACTACACAATCTTTTTCAAAAATAGAGAAGGTGAAACTTCAACAGGTTTAATTTACATTTCTCACAACATGACAATGGAAGATCAATATTTTGACCTTTGTGGATTACTAAAAGATCAACTAATTGAGAATGCACAATTGATAAAGAAGACAGACTACCCTTTCAGTGTTCCCATTCTGGTAAGAGAATTTGAAGTTGGTTCCTCCTCCGATGTGATGGAGAGAAAGAAGAAAAGAGAAAAATAAATTGTTGTTTGTACTCCTCTAGCATGCAAGACTCCAAGAGTTGAAGGGTAAGGAAAGGAGCAAGTGATTGTGGATATACCAAATGAGGAATCTGATAAGGAAACTAAGGATATCCTTGAAAAGGAATTGGAAACAGCTGAACTAGAACAAAAAAAGGAAATGACATATGGAAATAAAGGAGAAGGTGATTTAATCAAAGAAGAGCTAATGCATCTTATTTATGAGGAAGATGGAATGCAAAAGATTGCAAACATGTGGTCTATCAGACCTTCATATGAGGACTTGATCTTACGCGTACTAAGCGCTCATTTTGCACATAATCAAATCAAATTGGAGATTTTTCATAATATGTTGCTAGAAGAGGTAATTAAATGTATCAAGGAAATCATGGACTCTAAGTCTCAGAACAAGGAAGAAGAAGTCATCCTACATCTGAAGAAGTAGTATAGATTGTCACTTACTAAGCTGAAAAAGCACATGAATCAACTAAGGAAATGCATAAGCACAACAAACAACATATATAATTATTGTCTTCGATGACCTCATGCAATCAAAGAGTACAAAGAAAAGATGGAAAAATTGAAACAAAGCTAAACAGTATTGGACAATACTTTAAAAAATTTCAGCATCATGATGGTGCAATCAAGAAAAGGATCCAGGAATTACAGATAGAGCATATAAATGTTCAAAACACTAGAAACAAGATTTTTGACACATTTTTGAAAGTAAAAGACATAACATAATGTAGGCTAGAACAAATGATTGAGATACTGAAGAAGGGATAAGTATTGGAAGAAGCCTTCACCATTTCAAAATCTCTTATCAAAATTATCAACTAGACATCCAATAACAACAACATGATCATAATCACTGTGATTGCAATAGAAGCATGGAAGAAGTTCCTTCTAAAGATGAAGGTGTACTATAGAAAAATGGCCCCTTGTCACTTTCATTTCCTTTTATGTCTTGTTTCATGGTGTTGGAACTATTTTTCTCTTATTTTATGTTGTAACATGGCTTGAACATGCATAATTAGGTACTAAAATTCAAATAACAACGTCTTTTGAAGGTGTTGTGAAGTCTTGTAAGAAATTTCTACATTGTTCTAGACTCTATTTAATGCAATTTAACTAAAAACCACCTTTTTACTCATCAACAAGTCCTACTTTGAAGTGTTGTGAAGTCTTGTAACAAGCTTTCACGCTCTTCTAGGAATGTTTTCATTATTTACACCCTTCTCATGCTTTATTTGGTCTATTTATGCCCTCATAAGTTGTAATTAAGTGTATTTTTGAACGTTATCCCAACAAATAACATTAAATACAACATTTTTCTTGAAACATGTTTTTAGGTCCTAGGTGGGACCCATTCGCCATGGGTGGTGAATGAGCCCCATTGGCCCCAAATTCAAAATCTTTTAATTTTCCTTTTAGGATTTTATTCAAAATCACTTGATGTCGGCTTGTGATGAGGTATAAAAAAATACAAAGAATTTTTTTTTGTATAAATAAGTGATTTTCACCTCATTTTACATATCCTAATTCATTCAAGCAATCCTCCTACAATTTTCCAACATTCATGTATCATATTAAAGAATTCAAGCATTTTACATCAACAATTCAAGCACTATTCAAGAACTTTGAAGTAGCCATTAACATTACTTGAGACTTGCATCATTAAGGGTTAGGTATGTTGATAGCACTTGCATGTTATTAGTTTATCGTTCTCTTTCATTTCATTATCTTTTCAAGGGTTTAATTACAAAAAGTGGGGTTTGACCAAGGAAAGCCCCTATTCACTAACCCTCAATCATTTTTCCCCTATTACATGTTTGTTTGTAGCCCTTTTTATGTAGATTTGATAGGTTATTAGGTGTTGAATATTGATTTACAAATCAACCAGGTGCTTCAAGTCAACTTAAGTCAATTTCAAGCTTGGAGAGAGTTATTTGTCTATTTTTTGCAGAACTGACTTCGACAACCCAACAAGTAGACATTTCCAGATCTAGTGTTGTAGAGTTGTCTCCCGATTTTTCAAAAAATTGGAAGAGGACTGATTCACCCCCTATAGCGAATGAGTCCTACCTTAGGACTGAAAATCTGAATTTTGTCAAATTATGGATCCCGACAGATACAAACCATCTCCCAACACATTTTCACCAAGAGGAGGACTGATTCTCCACCTTGGGCAAATGAGTCACACTGTGAAAAATTGGTGACCTCAACTAGCATCTAGGACATTCCAGGTTCATCATAATTTTCCTAGGTGAACTTTGATTTGACCCATCTCTTTCTATTCTACACATTTCATTCATTTTCTTCATTGTTTGCATATCACACTGTGTTTTCAAACACAACATAAATCTCACTTTTGCATTCATTTTCAGTCATTCAGATTAGTCAATTGCATTTAGTTAAGTTCATTTGCATTAAAAAATATTTCATACATTCTAATTTGAGTGGATCATTAGCATTTTTGGCCCTATCTTTCTCCTTTAAGGTGAAAAACCCTAGAAGTGTAAGAGTAGTCCATAGGGCCCCAAAAATCTATGTTTCATTTTGGGGAACTTGAATTTTGAACACTTTGGATTTCTTATTTCATTCACATATTACATCATAGTTTCCATTTGCATTAGCACTCAATTAGGATATTGATTTGTTATTGTATTCTAGGACTTTTCATTTTGCATTAGTTAAAAAATCATTTAGATTTCATTTTTGCATTACATCTCATTACAAAAATTCAAAATCTGCATTTTGCATCTGCAATTGCATTCTCTAGAGCATTTCAATCATCTTTAAATTTATGAAAAACACTAAAAATCTTCATACTGGGACTTATTCGCCACCTAGGGTGAATCAGTCCCTCTGCACCTTTTAGACAACATTTCTGGCATTTTTCTGGCATTTGTTTGCATTTCTATTTTCTGTAGTTGGATCTCTATTATAGTTAGTAGAATCTCTATTATTTACATTTTAGTACTCTTATATTAACTTGCATTTTCATTCACCCATCCATTATGGTACTTGTATGAGTGTTTGGTGCCCCATTGATAATACTTTAGTGAGAAGAAGTTCTAGACTCATGGCATCCCAAGATAACACTTTCATTGTGGACCTTGGGATCTCATGAGCTCCTACTCCTAGTATGGAAAATGGTACATTAGGCCCTGACAATACAACTTCCATTCCTTCACCTTTCCATCCAATGAATGTTGAAAACCAAAACAGCTCCCTCCCAGAAGAAAAGGTCATTAATAGTCATGAGGACTTTGCACATTTACAGCAAGACTTATCACTTGAAAACATTTCCACCACTGCCATACCCACCATTGAGAATCTTCATCGTTTGATTGAAAGTGATGATGGCTTGCAAGTGATGAATAATATTGTTGAGATTTACAATAAACATACCTCTTCAAATATCCAATCTGCAAACATTCTTGTAAACCAAGGAGCACCTCAAGTTCCTTCCCCTTCAAACATAGCATCCATACCAACTTATACCAATCCGCAAGTCCATACAACTATGCATTAGACTACTTCTTTCCCAATTTCCACTAGAATTCCTACTTCTTTTGTGGCATCACAAGTCCCTTCCACAACTTTCACACCCCTTAGCATTCCTTTCATTTCCCCTAACATCACTTACACTCCATCACCATTTTCCCTTCCACCTCAACCCACATACCTCGATTAATGCTTATATAGCTTTGTGTAGTGACTTTGTCCTTGACGATAAAATTTTAGCAAAATTTTTTCCAAGGAACTTGAAAGATACTGCATTAGAATGGTTTCCCAACTTGCCCATTCATTCCATCCATTCATTCAATGAATTGGTGGAAGCTTTCATTAGTCACTTTGAAGTTCACATGACACCTAAAAAGACAATGGTAGACCTTATGAGATGAAAAAAAATAGATGAAAAAGTGACAGATTTCATCTCACACTACCAATCCTTCTATGTGTTGGTTCATTTTGCGGTGCACTTACAGGAACTTCTAAGGGATTTCCACTCCCTATATTCAAAACTCTTATAAATGACTAGCCAACTAATGAGATCTAGGCATAACCTAAGATCTCCTACACTTTAGGTTTTGTGAGGGATCGAGGAGGGTACTCCTATTTATGTTCACCCAAGATGCACTTATTGAGACACATTATTCCATAGATAATTTCAACTAAAAGGTAAGAATGCAAAGCATACTATGCAACTGGCTAGTTCCTAAGTAATTTACTACCATTTCAGTAAATACCCAAGCTTATGACAAATGGGTATAAAATTTGTGTAAAGATTAAAGTAAAATTTCAAATAAATTTAGATTTAAAGCTAGGTCGGTCATTGTATCACATGTTAATCAACCTCTTAGGGAGATCTTGAAGAAATACACTAGTGTTTTATCCATTGGGCAATGGAGTCACATGAACAATGGTCAGTAATATAAAGATGATTGTAAATTTTAAGAAAATGGACTACCCACATAATAACCTTGCATTATAGGGCTCATAACATCTATTACATCATTGCTTATGAAATCCCGAACAAATAATTGTAAATCTGTGGCTCTATTTAAGCATTTAATTGATAACTTGAACCAATGCATGAAACAAAGACATATATTTGAATTGACATTCAAACAAAGAATAAAAATATTATCAACACTTCCATTTGAACTTTACTCAAAACCCACGTGAGCAGAGAAAACATATCAAAATTAGACTCATATTCATATTGATCAGTCAAATTTATATAACAGTTTAAGATAATATGCTAATTTTCATTGAAAGACCAAAGACTAAACACACTATTCTATTACTAACATATATTTCATATACATCCGACCTGGAGCCAACCAAAAATTTCTATCTCCTCCCACAAGTGAGCCTTGATTTCCCTTTATACGGCCAGGGAACGACAAGCTTCAGACTCACCTATAATTCCATTATAGATTTTCATTTCATTACAATTTTCACTACATTTCAAAATTCTCCATCTAAAAGCGCTTAGCAGGACACATTGAAAATAAGGAGATACTAAAAGTGTGGCCACAACCCGAGAGAAGAACGTAGAAGACCCACCAAAATATTCACTGTCACTGTCCACACTATCACAATTCGATATCCAAAATTCCACAAAGGAACAGAGGAAACACTGTAAACCCAAAGAGATGTCGATATGCCAAAAGGAAAAACCACCCATACCTAATCATCATCCACAACAAAATTTTACAACCCCACACACACGCTCCAAGACACACCACCCACCCATTACACGGCTACACCAACACCCTATCCTCATTATAAACGTCCACTATGGGTCCTTGCAGGAGGAAGAGAAGAAGAAACCTCAATCTGTCCTTCATCCTTATCACTACTCGGGATAGGAATATTGTTCCCACTAGGGGTCTTTGCAGTCATCGACAGAACTTCGATTACCTCCAACTCAATGGGTATTCCTTCATTGAGGAGCTCCAAATAATGGGCGTACATAGAATCGGCCTTGCTATTGTTGCTTACAAAATCATTGGTGAGATTAATAAGCGAATTCTAGCAGCCATAAGAACCGTTCCCATACCTCACCCTTTGTCGAGTTCCACTGGTATACTGCATCAACTCCTTTCCCTTACTGCTCATTTTTTTGCTAGTGGCACCTTGAAACTACAACCTACGACTGCATTTGGTTGGGACTATCCTAGGCCTGTCAACCTTCATTTCAGTAGAAGCTTCTTCTACACTTGAATTATGCTCTTGCGAGCTTAGCATAGTTGTCTTTCATCCTACCTTACTCATTTTGTTGCTTTTAACTCACACTGATCCTACAACTCTTAAGATAGCAAATATTCCTAGAACCAGATGACAAAATTAACCACTTTTCTTTCCATATTTATCATGTGGAGAGACGGCTTTCAAAATCAATTCTTAATGCATGCATATCCTTGGTAATTCATTGGAAGTTGTACCATCACCATTTATTTCCATTTGCATGGGAATTCATAAGCCACTTTCCATGATTACCAATATTTGCGTCTTCACACAAACTTAGGACTGACTTGATCATGTTGCAAGAATTTAACCATTAATGTAGTATGGTTACATAGAAAACTTCATAGTCATGTGATCTTCGCCACCCTCCAAATATAATATGTTAATCACCTGCCTTGATGGCCGATCAGACGAATGACTTATTGTTGACCAATGTTGACCTCCAGCAATGCTATACTAAAATATATTATAACTAATCACATTCACCCATGTTGGATAACACCTTGGCCTTGTGGGACCACTGTGAACTGCATTGAACCAGATAGGTGTTGACATATCACTAATCACACTGGTCTTATTTGTCGATCACTTCTAACCAACAAGAGAGCAGGGAATGGTGGGGATCATTCCTCAAAGTGTATCATGGTTGTTGTTTGAAGATGTCAGGTCATGGATATAGTAGTGGAGAGTGGGTCCCATGGCCATACCAGAACATGCATCGGTCCATTGCTCATCTTGCTGCTTTTTACCCACCATTATCTGACTCCTGTGAGTTGGTGAGGTATGGTGGATATTTACCTCGAGATCTGTGAATCACTACAACTTGCATGCCAAACGGTGTTAACATTAAATAGACATGACTGGGTTTAACCGTGACATGACCACCCAGGTGGATGACTTAATGGTCAAGCTACAACATCAAATTTAAATTAAGCCTTAGAAAAAGGGACTCTGGATGACAGTAAAAATAATGACCCGTGCATCAGGTAACAAGGCCAGTAACCAACAAGAAGACATGACTCTAGTAGCTACTTAAAAGACTAGTTAACTAGAAAGATAAGTTAACTGAGAATTATAACATTCAGACCATGTTGCAAACAAAACCCTATTTCATTCATGGAGACAAGGGTTTAACATGAAAATTTTGATCATATGACAGGGATCAAATTCAATAGAATTTCAAAAGCTCCATCAGTGGCTCACTCTCAGGGACACATACCCCTAGTGGGTATGGCGACAAATAGAATCTTTGGTTGAAGTAGACCAGGACACAGGACCCATAATGAAAGGACTTACCCGAACTAGGAAATAAGACCCAATAGGAAAGTAAACACACAAAACCACATATGTATAGTACTTACAAAATATTCACAAAATAATTTTATAGAATAGAGCCTCAGGGCTCTAGAATTCCAGGGACATATTTCCCTCTGTCAAATTTTTTAACTTGTATGCCCTTGTCCCTCTTTATTGAAGGTTCCTTAGATTGAATCAAAAAGGTGAAAATTTCATATTCCACATCACTGTGAGATAGATGACCATCAAGAACTTTCTTATCAAATTTGAAGGCCTCATAAGTGCTCTGGTTCAAGTCAGGCCATTCTTCACTGTATTCAAGAAGGAACACATAACTAGGTCTATTATCAATCTTCCCTCCATAACTGTTATCCTCTTGAGGTGAGAGGATTTCCATAATCAAATCCATTAGATATGGAGTATCTAGAAAAAACTCCATAGTAGCCTCATATTGTCTCACATAGTTCTCACAATCACCTGTGTTTCCAGATTGCACTTCCTTCAAATGAGAAAATATTGAAACATCAGCATATGGAACAGGGTCACAAAGTAATTTTGTCATCTCGACATAAGGCACTATCATGAGAGTACCTCTACACCCATCATGTAGATCATGAATATCTAATCCTTTAGTTGTTCCCTCATGTATGCAATTCTTCTCCATAGGGAAACCACTGTGAGTATAGTCATCTCTATGAATTCGCTTATTATATCCACAACTGGAACCATATTCAAGGGTATCCTTATCAGTATATATTCTTTCAAACTTCTCATACAATTTATCATTCAATAGATCAAGAATGGGATCCATACCAATAAAACAATCCACCCTAGCATCATTCATAGGATTTTCTTGATCTTTGCTAACAATATCCTCAAAAAGATGATTGATCCTACCCCAATAAGGACTACCATTTTCAATTTCATCATCCCAAACATCCTCATCAAACAAGATATTTTTCCATGCATTAATTGGATGTATCTCATCATCTAAAACATCAAGATATAGACAATTCAGAGAACTAGTATACTCAAAATCAATGCAGTCACTTGAAGAACATAGAGAGGAAGTTTCACCATTAGATTCACCATGCATATCTTCCATAATTGATCCACAATAATAAAATTCTTAACATGATGAGAACTGCTCAATACCTAGGAAATTGACATTTGCAAGATTAACATATCCCCTACTAGAGGGAAGGGATTCCACCTTCACTTCATATGAAGAGTCATATCCAATGGTTGATTCCTCTAGTTTAGTTTCATTAGGTTGTCCTCACATGTGTATCGTGGCAATGGGGTCAAGTGCATTCCCTTGATGATCAAAATATTGATGTTGCTAGCTGAATCCATTTAGGAAATTGGATCTTGCAGTTCTTGTGTTTTCTCATAGTTTATGACATCCCAAGAAATATAATTAGTAGTCACTTCTTTGTCTTCATACTCTATGTATCCATCTTCATCACCATAATCATTTGTTTCCAGATCTTTAGTTAAATGACAACATTCAACAATTACTTGTTCTAGTTCTAACACTTCTCTCTGATTTGGCGATCTTAACCTTTGAGCATTTGCAACATGAGAACCATTACCCTCAATTGAAGGAACATGACCAATGTCCACCCTTTACACAACATTGATCCATTCTACCACTTTGTCTAAGCCACAAGGCTTTAAATCCTTAGGCCACTGACTAGATCCTGACATATATTCTTCACAAAATACATTAATGCACATTTGATCACTCAGTCTGAAACTCCTCGGAATCTCTATTAGTATATCCAAGAATCTTGAAAACAAATCATAGGGTGACTCATTTGCACATCTTCTTATCTCATGCAATTTATTGATAGAGAGGACTATGTGAGATTTCCCTCTCTTTGGATGATGTGAAGACTCAACATGTTGGGACTCTACATTTCTTGGGAGTATAGTAGATACAATATCTACAAGAACTAGCTCTTGAAAAATCCTTTTACCCTTTGAATTCCTTGGTTCACAATTGGGGGCAGTGCTAGAACTACTACTAGCAATTGTAGATCCTTTCATTATTGAGTATCTCAAATTTTTCTCAATGTCAATTACAATATTATATGCCTGGTGTAATGTTGTGGGTTCCTTGTCTCTCAACAAGAAACTCATCTTCTTATCAAATGCTCCCAAATTTACCACCAAACATACTGCATCGTTTGGCCTTATATCCTCTAGGATTTCTCTGATTTCCTTTTCAAATCAGAGATTGAAAGTAGGGAAAAATTCCCCTTCATTGATATGGATCTTGATAAAGGATTTACTTACCTCACTTTGGTTTACCCTTTCACTAAATTGATCCATGAAAGTTGTCACAAATTGAATCCATGAGGCTATAGAGCTTACTGGAAAATATGAATACCAATCTCTAGAATTATCCTTCAAATTTTGAAAAAAAAATTCATCACAACATCTTCATAATTCACCTTAAAATCCCCCATAATGTCTATAAAGGTTTGCAGATTCTTAGAAGCTAATTCAAAACTTTTCCCTGTGAATTTGGGCAAGTATTTCCTAACATCTTTAGAAATTGAATTGGGAAAGCCTTCAATATTACTGAAAAATAATAGCATGTACCTTTCAATAACAAAATCCCTTTGAGAGGAGGACACATTCTCTTCACCTTACATACTTTAACTTGATTGATTGCAAAGAAATTCTTCAAAAGGTAATGGATATGTGCAAGATCATGATGGGCCAAAAAGTAGCAATATGATGGGTTTGTGGATGACGACCTTTTTTTTACCCAAAATTGATGAAATAAAAAGGGTTTTTAAAGGAGATTCTCATCTTTCCACCAATATAAATTATGCTTTAATTTGAATTTAATAAGTAATTATTATTCATTTTCTATTCAAATTATGACTAAAGTCTTAATTGATAGGTTAATTGAAAAACATCTATAGATTTCAAATGGTATCACATTTTTTGAATCCAAAACATGTGTCACATTCTATTATTTGGATTAAAAAAATAAAAAATTGAATTTCATGAATTTTTTACCAAATTAAGGTGGTCATACATATGAGTTTTTTATATTTTTTAAAAGTTGTAATAAAAAATCCATAATTAATTATTTACTTGGAAAAAAGTTATAAAAAAATATGTATCACATTGGGACATGATTCCTCTACTTATATTTAAAATCTTATAAAAAATATTATCATTTTATTGTGGTTAGGGTGGTCAGATGAACACCTACTTATTATTTTTTCCCTGAAATTTAAGTACTACTACATTGAAATTTCAAATTTTCACCAAATAGATTTTATTTTTTTTAAACAAACCTAGTAGTTTAGAAACTAAATTCAATTTGCTATAGATTCTATTCTTACATATTTTTTAAATAATATAGATAACTTATTTAATTTTTTATGTCAAGTTTCCTAACTCTGATTTTCTAAATTTTTTGCCACTTAAGGGCCTATTTTTTCCATGATCCTGCACATACCTTGATGATCAACAAAATAATGTACTTCTTGGATGATCAGAAGAAGTCTAGAAATAATTATCCCTATTCCCTAGATATTAATACAAATTCATCTAGGAGGGAATTATTTATGCTCCTAAGATGTTCAAATATGGCCTTCATATATCCTTTTCTTGAAAACCAAAATGAAGAATAACCTGATATGTGCAGCTACTGCAAATTGTTCTAGAAATTTGTAGATCTGGAACTTTTCTTTAAATTTTCAATAGGTCTTGAAAGAGTCACCACCTCTCTTTATAGAGCACTGAACTTCAAATAGCAGGAAGTTCTTTCAATTGTAAATTCATTTATGAGTTCTTTTCACTAGCAAAGCACCACAAATCATAAAATAATCAAGTTCACTACAACAATCTTTCTCCAAGCTTGAGATCCTTCAAGATTTGAACAAATTCAGAATGGAAAACAATAACATGACTCTATGAGATAACCGACTACAACTGGATAATGAGAATTGTCCCCTGTAGAGTCATCATTTTGTTGGTGACTCAGATGGGAAAATAAGATGTCACAATAAATTTCAACCTCCAATTACAAACAATAACTCAAGACTTGAATGATTCTTTGATAAGACAATCTACAACCAAATTTCTAAGTGCATTCCCTAGTAGAGTCACCATTCTATTGGTTCTTTTTCTAGTGCACTTGCAGGAACTTCAAAGGGATTGCAACTCCCTATATTCAAAACTCTTATAAATGACTAGCCAACTAAGGAGATCTAGAGATAACCTAAGATATCCTACACTTTAGGTTCTGTGAGGAACCAAGGAGGGTATTCCTATCGATTTTCACCCAAGATGAACTTGGTGAGACACATCATTTCATAGATCATTTCAACTAAAAGGTAAGAATGCAAAGCATACTATGGAATTGGTTAGTTCCAAAGTAATTTTCTACCATTTCAACAAATACCCACACTTATGACAAATGGATATAAATTTTTTGTAAAGATTAAAGTAAATTTTCAAATAAATTCAGATTTAAAGCTAGGTCGGTCGTCGTATCACAAGTTAATCAACCTCTTAGGCAGATCTTGAAGAAATAGACTAGTGTAAATTTTAAGAAAATGGACTACCCACATAATAACCTTGCATTATAGGGCTCACAACATATGATACATCACTACTTATCAAATCCTCAACAAATAATTGTAACCCTATGGATCTATTTAAGCATTTAATTGATAACTTGAACCAACGCATGAAATAGAGACATATATTTGAATTTACATTCAAACAAAGAATGAAAATATTATTAACACTTCCATTCAACCTTTACTCAAAACACACATGAGGAGAGAAAACATATTAGAATTAGACTCGTGTTCACATTGATCAGTTGAATTTGTATAACAGTTTAAGAGAATATGCTAATGTTCATCCAAAGAATGAAGACTAAACACACTATTCTACTACTAACATATATTTCATATACATCTGACCTGGACCCAACCAAAAATTTCTATCTCCTCCCACAGGCAAGCGTTGATTTCCCCTTATATGACAAGGGAGTGAAAAGCTTCAGGCTCACCTATAATTTCATTACAATTTCCACTACATTTCAAAATTCCCCATCTAAAAGCCCTTAGAAGGACATGTTGAAAATAAGGAGATACCAAAAGTGTAGTTGCCACCTGAGAGAAGAATGTAGAAGAATCACCAAAATATTCACCATCACCATCCATGCTATCACAAAATGGCATCTAAAATTCCACGAAGGTACATAGGAAACACTGTAAACCCAAAGAGATGCTGATATTCCAAATGGAAAAACCACCCATACCTAATCATCATCCACAAAAAAATTTTACAACCCCACACACACGCTCCAAGACACACCACTGACCTATCACATAGCTCCACCAGCACCCTATCCCTGGTATAAACGTCCATTATGGGTCCTTGTAGGAGGAAGAGGAGAAGAAACCTCAGTCTCTCCTTTGTCCTTATCATTGCTCGGTATAGGAATATGGCACCCACTAGGTGTCTTTGCAGCCACCAGTAGAACTTTGATACCTCCAAGTTTGAGAGTATTCCTTCATTGAGGAACTCCAGATAACGGACGTACATAGAATCGGCCTCGTTACCATTTCTTGCAGAATCACTAGCAAGATTGATAGGTGAATGTTAGCAGCCATATGAAGTGCATCCATGCCTCACCGTTCGTCGAGTTCCATTGGTATACTACATCAGCTCCTTTCCCTTGTTGCTCATTTGTTTGCCAATGGCACCTTGAAACTGTAGCCTACGACTACATCTAGTTGGGGCTATCCTAGGCTTCTCAACCTTCATGGTAGCAAAAGCTTTTGTTGCACTTGAATTATGCTCCTACGAGCTTAGCCTAGTTGTCTTTTGTCCTGCCTTACTCATTTTGTTGCTTTTAACTCACACTAACCTTGCAACACTTAAGCTAGCAAATATACCTAGAACCGGATGAAAAAGTTAACCACTATTCTTGCCATATTTTTCATGTGGAGAGATGGATTTCACAATGAATGCTTAATGCATGTATAGCCCTAGTAATTCATTGGTAGTTGTACCATCACCGTTTATTTCCATTTGCATGGGAATTCATAAGCCACTTGCCATGATTACTAGTATTTGCATCTTCACACGAACTTGGGATCGACTTGATCATGTTGCAGGAATTTAACCATTAATACAATTTGGTTACATAGAAAACTTGACCATCATGTGATCTCTGCCATCCTCCAAATATAATTCATTGATCGTCTGCCTTGATGGCCAATCAGATGAACGACTTCTTGTTGACCAGTGCTGACCTCCAGCGATGCTATGCTGAGGTATATTATAACTAATCACATTCACCCATGTCGGATAACACCTTCACCTTGTGGGGATGTCGTGAACTACACTAACCTCGACAGGTGTCGACATATCGCTATTCACACTGGTCTTATAGGTAGATCACTTCAAATCAATGAGAGAGCAGGGAACAGTAGGGATCATTCCTCAAAGTGTATCATGGTCATTGATTGAGGATGCGAGGTCTTGGATATGGTAGTAGAGAGTGGGTCTCGTGGTCGTACTAGGATGTGTGTTAGTCCATTGCTCATCTTGCTGCTTTTAACCTGTCGTCATCTGACTCCTGTGAGCTAGCGGGGTATGGTGGAGATTTACCCTGAGATCTTCAAATCACTACAACCTGCATGCCAAGTGGTGTTAGCATTAAATAAACATGACTAGGTTTAACCATGACATAACCACCCAATTGGATGACTTGAGGCTTAAGCTGTCACATAATATTTAAATTAAGCCTTAGAAAACGGGACTCTAGGTGATGGGAAAAATAATGACCAGTGCATCGGGTAATGGGGCTAGTAACCAATGAGAAGAGATGACTCTGGTAGCTACTTAAAAGACTAGTTAACTGGGAAGACAAGTCAACCGAGGATTATAACATTCAAACCATGTTGTGAACAAAATCCTATTTCATTCATGGAGATAAGGGTTTAACATGAAGATCAGGATTATATGACATGGATGAAATTAACAAAATTTTAGAAGCTCCATCAATATGCTCAAATTGATGTCAAGATTCCTAATGCACATTTGTAAAAGATTTTTATCAAAAACTTGCACACTAATTTTCAGGATAAACTAACCATGATGAAATTCCCTTCATTCATGCATTTTTGTACAACCTTATGTGACTACTATAATTTGGTTTCAAGTCATGATTCAAAATCCACTTCTAGCCGAGTTGAAAAACCTAAAAACACTAATCAAAACCAAAATAACACACAAAACTTTCATAAACCTAATAGAGGATTTTTACAATTTAATCCACCTCCTCAACCACAATTGCCACCAACCCAAAAAGTTTAAAATTCAATGGATGTTGTTTAGATAGCCATGCCTTATCATTATGGGAATCTGAAGAGACAATTCACTCCTTTACCTAATACTCTCCATAATACAATGAAACAATTAATTCAAAAATGCATGCTCACTTTGTTTCCTGTTAGACCACTTGATCCAAACCAACCATTACCACCCAATTTTAAGCCTAATGCTTATTGTCACCTTCGTCGCCAAAATGGACATGATATTGAACATTACAAGCATCTAAAAAATTTAGTTCAAGACCTCATTGAGTTAGGGAATTTTTCCATTAAGGGTGTTAATGATCAAGGCAATAAGTTTGTTGCACCCCCTAACCAGAATTTACAAATTTTCACCAACCTTATGCCTAAACATACTACCTTATTTGTCAAGCCTAGTGAACCTTGAAAGCCTGATGTAATGATTGCTGATACAATTTTTGAACAACGTGATACAATTCCTACTATTACCCAAGTTAGTCCCATGGATAACTTTGTGGCTATGATAAATGTTATCCCTCATAAGGGCCAAACCACTAAATTGCTTGATATTAATTTTTTTGCTAAAGACATACTACAAAAGCTTCCTGATGGTCCTCTCTACATCTCTAGTCAAATCTATAATAATCCCACTAATGGGACATTAATAGATCCCACTTGTGGTGAAAACATGATCATAGAGGAGTTTCTGGTATTACATGAGCTATATCAAGATGATTATAATAAATCCATTGCATGGATTAAAACACATACTAGTTTTGCATGCCCTATAATTGGATCAATCATGCTACCTCTACAAATAGGAACTAAGACTCTGATTTGGCATTTTCCATTGTTCCACAATCTAGCCAATTTTGTTTGTGCCTAGGCCTCCTTGGCTTCGCTCAATGAAAGTGTTCCCCTCAGTTGTTCATAAGTGTTTGAAGTTTCCACATGAAAATGAGATAGTCACCATCCACCATAGTGGATTTAATCCATTATCTTCCAAAGGTAATTTCTCATTAGAAGCCTTTTGGCTTGAGCCAATGGATCCTATCACCCCTCACAAGGACTTCTTTTTCACAGCTTATCAAAATTTTAAAGCCAAAAAGATAGCTGAATTATCTCTTCGTAACACATCCCCGTCTACTTCCACACATCCTATCATAGACAAAACCATTCTTTAACCTGACTCTAACATTGAGAAAACCATCAAACCTCCTAAAGAACCACCCCTCAACATTTCCCTGCCATCATCTAAACAACCAAGGGAACATGAAACAAACCCTTCTTAACCTCCTCACCTTAAATAAGTGTATAAAGACAAATTGAAAGTGGTTGATCCATCCTTTTCAGTTTCTTCTTTTCTTCCCCCTTTGAAAGCAGAAGAACCTATGATGACTCAATCTACTCTTACACCTCCACAACTCCAAAACAAAATTAAATGGAACTACAGTGCTAGGGAATGTAGGGATCGTCATGGTCTCCTTGCTCATCAATATCACATAGAAGAAGATAAAGAAAATCAACCTTTACCTTTGAAAAAAGTAATAGATGACAACCCTCCTTCTCCTGACATGCCACAATATAGTACAGTGCAACAATCACAACAAATTGAACCAATCCAAGAACCTCATCTTTTGATACATCCATCTTTAGAAATCACCCTATATCCTTCTATTGTCATTAGTCTTGATGATGATGATGATGATGAGGATGATGCAACAATAGAAAAAGTAGATGAAGAAGTGAATAATGATTTAAATTTTTTATTTTCATCCACAATGAGCTTAAATGATATATCCTCTCCATCAAGTGAAGAACCTAGTACAACTCCTAGTTCAGTGCTTCCAATTATTCATTTGGACAATCAACCACCTTCACATTACACTGAACATGATTGCGAGGAAAATAAACTGTTAGATGGTTGACTTGCATTCACCTAACTAGCCCTTTTTCCTTTCTCTTTTTCATTTCCTTTTCATGTGCATATTGTGTTCACCTATCTCAAGCGTTTGATATTCCTCTCTTTGTACACTTCTTCTATTTGTACCTTTATTCTTCTATTTGTTGTGCATTGTCTTTTTCTCTTTTTGTTTTTTTCTTCCTTTTGGGGATGACACAAAGCTTAGAGACACCCTATTTCTCTTCCATGTTAACCAAAACAGTCCTTTTTCTTTTGTTTTGTGTTTTCCTTTTAGGGATGATGCAAGGCATCGAGACTAAAATGTTTCCTTCATGTTGACCCAAAATATTTTTCATTTTCTTTCACCTTTTCTTTTTCTTTCGTTTTTGTTTTGTTTTCCTTTTGGGGCTAATGCAAGGTGTCAAGAATGTAATGTCCCTTCCATGTTGACCCAAAACATACTTTCCTTTCCTTTTAGTTTTGCTCTCTTTGTGTCATTCTTCTAGTTCTAGGTGCTATGGGGAATTATGAGAGTTCTGAGCTCTTTCATATAAACCATTGTAGCAATGAACATACTGACCCCAATTCCATAGATCCCATAAGTGTTTTGTGTGCTTTCTTATCTATGGGGAAGCTTCCTTTCTTTTTTTTTCATTTTTCCTTGACATGATGTAGCCTAGCTTCGAACAATATGACTTGGCATAGGACTTTCCAAGGGATCTCATGTCTTGTTTTCTTTTTTTCTTTTTCTTTGCTTCTCTACTTTAAAGTAATTGCTCACAAAACAATGTGTAGCAATTCCTTTTAAGTGGGGGGAATACGTTACCATTAATTCATTCTTGTTTCCTAGTGTAGCCTTGTCATTTACATGATGTGTTTGTCACTTTGTGGATGACATTGGGTGTGATTTCCTTCATAAGTGTGATCTATCTCAGCATATTACATTCATCTTTTTATTCACGAAAATTCCTTTTGCTTTGTGGTTCCTTGTTAAAGTTATCAATGGGCATAATTTTGACATGGTTGAGCAGGAATCCGACCTAATGGCATGAATTTTTCCCATAAGCCAATTTTTTGATTGTGAGTGCATACCAACTAGCATATGTATCTTACCCTTTTTGGGATTTTTCACCCCATGAAAAACTAGTTTTGTGGCCTAGAGTGAGTATACAGTTGGGCTTTCTCACCCCACAGATAGCCTAAAGTTTTGTTGCCCCAGAGTGAGTACACTTTCTCTTTTTCAAACAATCAGCCTAGATCTAATCCAAAACTAGTTGGATTGATGATCGAAGCTTCATCTAATTCATTCCAACACTTGTGTGTTCCTTTGTTCTTATGTCTAGTTTTCCATGGGATCTTCATCCTAGGGGCTTGATCATCCCTCTTGATCACTGTCATTCCATCTTGCTAACGTAAGTGCATCTGAACCCTCCCCTCAATGTTCATGGCTACTTTAGTCTGAGTTTGAAATAGGTTCATCCTCTCACTAAAGTGGGGGCTAAATGTGTCATAGAAAAATGGCCTCTTGTCATTTTCATGGCCTTTTAGGTCTTGTTTCATCGTTTTGGAACTATGTTGCTTTGATTTTATGTTGTAACATGGCTTGAACATGCATATTTCGGTACTAAAATTCAAATAACGACGTCTTGTGAAGGTGTTGTGAAGTGTTGTAAGACATTTCTACATTATTCTAGACTCTATTTAATGCAATTTATCTAGAAAACCACCTTTTTTACTCATCAACGAGTCATGTTTTGAAGTGTTGTAAATTCTTTTAATAAGATTTCATGCTCTTCTAGGAATATTTTCACTATTTACACCTTTCTCGTGCTTTATTTGGTCTCTTTATGCCCTCATAAGTTGTAATTAAGTTTATTTTGAATGTTATCCCAACAAATAACATTAAATACAAAAAAATTCCTGACACATCTTTTTAGATCCTAGGTGGGATCCATTAGCCATGGGTGGTGAATGAGTCCCCCTTGGCCCCAAATTCAAAATATTTTAAATTTCCTTTCAGGATTTTATTCCAAATCACTTGGTTTCATCTTGTGAGGAGGTATGAACGGATACTAAGGAACAAGAATTGTATAAATAAGTGATTTTCAGCTCATTTTACATCTCCTAATTCATTCAAGAAATCTTCCTACAATTCTCCAACATTCACATATCATATTCAAGCATTCAAGCATTTTACATTAGCAATTCAAGCACTATTCAAGCACTTTGAAGCATCCATTGAAATTACTTCAGACTTGCATCATCAAGGGTTAGGTAAATTGATAGAACTTGCATGTTATTAGTTTATCTTTCTCTTTCATTTTATTATCTTTTTTTAAGGGATTAATTACCAAAAGTGGGGTTTGACCAAGGAAAACCCCTATTCACTAACCCTCAATCATTTCCCCCTATTGTATGTTTGTTTGCAGCCCTTTGTATGCAGATTTGATAGGTTATTAGTTTTTGAAGATTGATTTCCAAGTCAACTAGGTGCTTCAATTCAACTTAAGTCAATTTCAAGCTTGGAGAGAGTTATTTGTTTGTTTTCTGTAGAATCGACTTCGATAACTTGACAAGAAGACATTTCCAGATCTGGTGTTACAAAGTTGTCTCTTGATTTTTTAGAAATTTGGGAGAGGAATGATTCATCACCTATATAAAAGGAGTCCCACCTTAGGACTGAAAATCTAAATATTGTTAGATTCTGGATCCTGACAGATAGAAACCAGCACCTGACACTTTATCACCAAGAGGAGGACTGATTCACCACCCTAGGCAAATGATTCCCACTATGAAAAATTATTTATCTCAACTAGCATCCAAGACATTCCAGGTTCATCATACTTTGCGTAGATGCACTCTGATTTGACCCATCTCTTTTTGTTCTATACGTTTCATTCATTTTCTTCATTGTTTGCATATCACACTGTGTTTTCAAACAAGGGATAAATCTCACTTTTGCATTCATTTTCAGTCATTTAGATTAGTCAATTTCATTTAGTTAAGTTCATTTACACTAAACAACATTGCATACATTATGATTTGAGTGAATCATTAGCATTTTTGTCCCTATCTCTCTCCTTTTAGGTGAAAAACCCTAGAAGTGTAAGAGTAGTCCATAGGGCCCCAAAAATCTATGTTTCAGAAGGAAATGTAAAAAATAATTTTCTAACTCAAATGGTGGTTGTATTTCTTCAAATTTTTGAATTAGATTTTGCATAAGTAATTTTTTGGTTACACTTCATAGGGGGAGAGAGAAAATCTTTTATTATCTTTTTGTCATTAATGTCAAAGGGAGAGAGAGAAGGGGGAGAGAGAGCAGTGGAAAATGCCTTACCAAACTTATGGGGAGTTTTATTGATTTTTATCAGCTATGGCGTGTTGAATTTTTGAATGTTCTGACACTTATTCATTTTTCACTAAGTGTTGCTATCAATGCCAAAGGGGAAGATTGTTGGAATATGGCTTCTAGTGTTGTCATTGATGGCAACCTAAGTCATTGTTATGGTTTGTACTTCAGTATCTAACCATACCAAAAGAAAGAGTAAAGAACAGGGAATCTAACTGAAGTTGAATTTATCAATTTTGGTTGTGGATCTTAGGGAAGTTCGATGGGTATATGAAATGCCTTCTTCTTGAGTTTTGTTTTGTCACATCAATTGGTGTATGAGTTAGGAGATCTAGTTGTTCAATTTTTTGTTCATCAATATATGAAGGCCGATTAAGTGAATGTTGGGTGTTGTGGATGTTTAAGGTGAAATTATTTAGAGTATTTTCATATTGAATATGTTTTTTTGGGTCCTCACTATGTTATGACCGACTTTAGTGGATGTGCATTAAATATTATTTATGATTTGAGTCGACAGTTGGAAAATATTTTCTACTTTATTGAAGTGACCAACATATAGTGATTGAATCCTTGGTGGTGGATATATATGTGAGATTAGTTAATTCATTTTGATGTGTATGTGTGAGTGTTCAATATGTGTTGATGTGTGTGTAAATATCAGAAGAGTAGTTGAGTGATTTTCACTTGTGTAGAAGATGATTTTTTTGAAGCAAATTAAGGAAGATAAAAATGAAGTACAAAATTAGACAGAAGGTCTAGAATCTGATCTATGAGCCTAGCTAGAACTATAATTGGACATTTTTAGATGCTACTTTCTCAGTTCAACCTTTTGATGTATTTTAAATCTCTTATAAGGCATTGAGCCTTCCTAATTTTAAGTAGTGAGCTCTAGGCAGTGTGTTTGAATGCAAGTGCATTCCCATTTTTTTAAACATTTATATTTTGAGTACTCAACTTATGGATTGACCTCCACCGTGGTTTTTCCCTTAACAGGTTTTCCACATAAAAATCCTTGTGTTATTGTGTTGTGGCTTATTGTTTCATGTTCATGCATCTTTATTTTTATTGAATGTTTTAGGCACTTGAGAGAATAGATTAATAAGGTAAAAAATTGCACAACACTAATTCACCACCCCCCACCCCCCTCTTCATGTTGATTGATTCGAAAAATGTTGGCATGGATCAAAGATAGACCACTCATACATCCGTACAACTAAATTAATTCACCATAACACCAATTATCCATTAGGTCAGCCAGAGATAGACCTAATAGAAAAATGCAACAATAGAGTAATGATAATTTTCCATTCAAGAACATGAATACATAAGACTCTAAACATACATGCTTCCAATATCCATAGACTATTTCTTACATCCACAAGCAACAATAATCAATAGTAGAGGATTGTAGACCAAAATACTGAAGGATGATAACTATATACCGGTTCAGAATGCCAGAACAAGCTGGAACTTGAACTTGCAATTGCAATTCATATATCATGGTGACATCAATGGAAACACAAAATATGTATAATAATATGTTCTTCATTCTTCCAACAATCTCCCCCTCTGTCATTAATGGAAATATGTGCCAAATTTTTTTACAACATTTTCTCCCCCTATCACCAGTATTCTCTCCCTCTATCACTCTTCTCTCCCCTATTATTCCTCTCTCTCCCTTTGATATCAATGTTAAAGGGTGACCAAAAATAGGATGTACACATATGTACATGGTGTCATTGTATATACAAATGAATTCTAGCTTCCCATTTCAAACATTCAAGTGAAAATAATACTTTTACATGAAATATTATCTTGTACCTTTCTCTTATGATCAAAAGAATCCTTTTCTGAGAAAATACAATTGAACTCATTCATGCACTCATAACATCCAATAAAGATAACTGTGTAAAAGAGGATGTCTAGTTCCAAGACATACATTGTCATTCACAATCTTCTGTATCATAAAGTATTCCAGAGAGATGATTCAACTGAACTTCAACAATTTCTTTAACTAACCAAATTTTTTAAGTCTTCCCTCTATCTTTGAGCAATCAACAACTCCACTTACAATTCAATGATTCGTATTCTCTATTTTCCATTCTTCTGTTTGAAGAAATCAAACCTCTTTCCAATATTATTTATCTCAAACTCAATGGCCTCATTTTTTCTTCTAAAGTTATCAACAATTGCAAGCCACCAAAGACAATACTTCTAGATGTTGGATATTTCCTTAATGCATTCTCTTTTCTCACCAATGTTCTTGGATAACACTTTTTTAGCTTTGACACATCTTCTCTCAATCATAGCTTCAAACTTATGTCCTTCAGGTGCTTCTAGCTATATTCTTTCTTCAATAACTTTACTAGATCACCCGATAATAATTCAGACACATCTGCGATGGTAATACCCTTTTTGAGAAAATAATCAATCAACACGTTATCAATTTTAAATCTCTTGATAAGACAGTAGGCACACCACATTTCACCAAGCTTATTCATATCACCTTATTTTCACATCATTTGAATGTCTTCAAGATCAAATTCAGGTAGATATTCTTCTTCATTATTCTCTTCTTCCAGGATAGTGATGAAATATTTTGTGATAGTATTTCTCCTTTTAGATTTTGGAGAGGAACCACCAATAACAACTTCCAACTCTTTCTTACCCGAGGAGGAACCCTCTTTAGGCTGACTAGAGACTAACACACTAGAGCATAGATTCATTTGCAAATATGAGAAATAGATTTTGGTTTATCCTCCAAACATTCCAAGTACCTATAAACTTATTATCCAATAGGGATGTTGGATTCCCACTTAACATTATCTCTTCTCGATAGCGAGTTTAGAAAGTAAAATATCAAAAATATGAGCAAAGATCTAGACCAGAAATGATAACCCTCAATCAAAGAAATTCTGACACTCTTAGTTAGGCTTTCCAATAATAGGCTACACAAATCAAACTACATGTTTTCCTTTACCATCATGTGTGCAAGATTTATAGCAATATCCGAAGTCGAAACATCACAATTTCTAAAATAGATTTTATAAGAGATGTCGTACGCAACATACCCTACTACATGATCAGTAATAGTATTTATCAGTAGAGCTCGAGGGTCTTTTTCAATGCTTTTAAGTTCCTCTATGTCTCTGTATTTCACTGTTTTCTTCCAATGGAGGTCACCAACACTCCACAAGCTAGTAATTGCTTCAATTTCCTCTTTTGTGATTGGATATGGTTTGTCCAAAATAATTTTTCCATCCTTGAATCAACCTAGTAGGAACAAGATAGATTATATTTCTCCAAACCAGGAAAATTCTCCCCATAAATCCATACCTAGGGTATTTACGTTCTGTAATTCATTTGTCTTCAACCCTAGTTCCATTTCCTTCATCTTTCGATGATCAAACTCTTCCAACTCAACATCCTTCTATCTTAGTAGAATAACACCACATGATCCTCTATCCATTGATTCCATAGTTGCACTTATATCTATAGATTTTTATTTCTTAATGAAACTTCTTCCTTTTCCCCTCTTTTTTGTAAATAGTGAGAAATGATCTTGAAAACTTCCAACTTTTACTTTAAATGATTTCCCTAGATTACCTCAGAATCACTTCAAATCACTTTAGGATCACTTCAATATTGCTCCAAATCATTTTACAAACTCTTTGATTGCACAAGTGACTTATGAATTTTTCTTTATAGAACATCACGCTCCCCTAATTGACATTAAATGAGGTAGGTTTTCAAAAAATGATAAAAATGCTATTTCACTGCACTAAGAAACCCTAAATCGATCTACAAAAGAACATGCCTGCAACTTTTCTTCCAGTTTATTTTCCATAACATCTTTCTACTCATTCTCTACAACATATCTTTGTGCCAACATTTTACATGACATATACCTAGGGGTTTTGAATAATTTTCTGTTAATTCTCCTACTAAGACCATGCTAAGTCTAATTCCTAGAGGAATTGTCTTCACTTAATGAGGGAATAAACACGTCTATCATCTCTGTCTCTTCTTCTTTCTTCCTCTATATCTTATTCATTTCTTGCTTCACCTTATCTTTTCCAATTTTCTTCACTAGATCATTCCTCTCTACAGAAGAAAACTTTTTCCCCTTTAAATTACTTCTACAAACTCTTGAGATATGTGTGAGATTTTTATAGTTATAGAAGACAACACTTTTCTAATTTTTCTAACCTCCATTAACCCTTGATCTACATTGATTTTCTTTGTGGCCAAACTTGTTGCATGTATAGCAATAGCCATCAAGAGATTGATCCATAATGCCTTCATTAAACCTATTCATCATCACCCAACTAATCATTCTCACCTGGGATCTACATTCAATAGCTTTATGTCCAATTTTATTGCATGAAAAACATTTCCCAAAGAAGGAACTAGAAAAATAATTCATTCTACTTCTACACTCAATTTCCTTGTGACCAAATTTGTTACATGAAAAGAAAATACCATTGAAATATGGGTACCTTTGAGCATTTGGTTTTCATATAGGGGATCTTATAGCAAAGTTTCTTAGATTTCTTTTTTGCTTCCATTTATTCTAATTCTTCTGATTATCATTAAATTTTTAACCTCCTTCCATTCCAAACCCTCCTTTGTCTTGGTTTTTTCACTAAAATCAACTTATCAAGTTTGTCAGAACTGGATTTAAAATTATTTTCATAGAGTTTTTCTTTCTCTAGATCTACTTTCAGATTCACCATTTCTTTTTCAAGCTTAGTGCATTCATCAAACTTTCTTTACACCATAGTATTCAAAAATTCTTCAATTTTTTTCTTTTCCTCCACTAACACTTTCAATCTGGTAACTTCTTCATTAGCTCGCTTCAATTGCTCACTTACTTCTCTATATTAAACTTTGAATTTCCTTAATTGTTTTTTCAATTTTTGGACATATTCATTTCCTTCATCAAGGTTTTCCTTCAAATCTCTATTTTCACTTTCAACTTTGTTAAGATCTTCAAGAGCAGCCCAAAACTCTTCTTTGTCATCCATTTGTTCAATTTTCAAAATCTTCCTCAAGTTGTCAGGGTTCTCCATATTAACCAAGCTTTGATACCAATTGTTCAATACCCAAGATACTAAGAGGGGTGATGAATCCGTATCTTATTAAACTTATTGAACAAACACCATCCAATTATTTCAATGCATATCATGGTAAAGATAGGAAAGAGTATTAACAAAACATGAAAACACAGAACACATGAACACAAGGATTTTTACATGGAAAACCCAAAATGGGAAAAACCTTCATGAGGGTTAGCGCACAATATAGTATAATCAGTTAGAAGATATTAAAAAATGTTGGGCTCACTGCCAAGACTCACTATCCAAAATGAGAGGCTCACTGCCTACAAAAATATAATGACAAAATTGCTTACAACCAGAGAATGAACTAATAAAGTATACCTAACAAGTGTTGATTCAGTTCCTTTGAAGTTCACTAAGCTAACTTAAGACACTTCATAATTTTTGCACTTCTTCACATTCACACCATGCTTCACTCTAAATTCGCACAAACATTCTCAAAAATATATTAAGTGAAAGCATAAGAAAGAAAGAATCAAAATCTATCCCATAGTGGATTGGTGCTTCTTTGATGTGGAAAGAAGCCCTTTCCCAATCCTTGATAAGCTCATGGATGATGGATGTGGATTCAAATGACTGAGATTGTGGAAAATATTGTGGAGTATTAATACAATAGAGGAGGCCTCTATTTATAAGAAAGTATGATGGAGGATTGAATATAGGTGGAATGTGGGATCATTCAACATCCAACAAGCAAGTGCCACTTGTCAAGACGTGAATGGCGGAAGCTTGAGCACATTTTAGTCATTGTGCATGATAAATGCTATTGGGTTCAAATTTGAAATTTGAAAGTTGTCTTGTTGGAGGGAGAAGAAAGTGTCTTAAATGCCAAGTGGGAGACATGTAAGAGAAAATGGAAGAAGAGTTAAATTATTTGTTGGAGTACAAGACACTTGGGAGGGAGAATTCAAATTTGGAGAATATTCCTTCTTGATTCCTTTTTGAATAAAAAGGGAAGATTTAATAAATCACTTAAATTGATTTATTTGCACAAGTTGCAAAATATGGAGGATTGGAGTGATTAGGATTAGGATTAATCATGGTTTGATTAATTTAAGTGAAGATTAGGTAATTTTAAATTTTGACTTAGATTTTAAGATTAAAATAAATCAAAGTGAGAAGAAAATGATTTTAGATTTAATTAAATAAAAATTTGATTTATTTAATCAAAGAGGATGATGTTAGTGTTAAATCAAACAAAGATGAATTTATTTAATTTAAATGGATGACCTTAGAGATTAATTAAATAAAGTGAATTATTTAATTGAAAGAGAGAAGTTAGGATTTGATTAAATAAAATTGATTTATTTAATCAAATATGTATGTGAGGATTAAATTAAATAAAGTTAGTTTATTTAATTAAAGGAGGAATTTACTCAAATAAATTGCTTTATTTGATTAACAAAAGAATTTGATGTTAATTAGTTAGATTTAGATGCATGATGTCAATTTTACATGTCTACATTTTTCCGCTCTTTGAAGCAATGCACCTCCTATGTTAGTTCAAAGAATATACTTGCTAAGATCAAAATTCAAAAAAAATCTTTTTTTTTTTATGCCCCAGTGGAAAGAAGTATACTGGTACATTGCCTCCTTGAGAGATCGAGCAAAAAGATTCTATTTGAGGGTTGATATCATGAGAAAGAGGTTCAATATGGATGTATGGATGGTTATGATAATGATGCAAATGAGATAGTTTTAAGATGCTTAGAATAACCAATCTACATTATCCTAAACAACTTAAAATGATGATGTACTGCATGTAAGATATGAGATGGATGATGCCTATATGGTTATGCAATGGATGTTTTATACAAATGTATGGTTTATGAGATCCTTAGACTAACAAATCTATATTATGCAATGATGAAAATGTAATGCACATGAACAATATGCAACATACTAATGGTTTGTGGATGCAAAATGGATGCATTGGTGATGTTGATTAATTGTTAGTGCAAAGAGAAGAAAGAAGAAATGATATAATGACAAGAGGATTCAACAAGCCAACTTTATTAGAGATAATGATGAGAGATGGATGATTTTCTTATCAGGAATTGGGATTTTAAAAGGGCTAATTACCTTATGTTGATAACACACGTAGGCATGATGCATCAAGGTATAAAGAACCAAGATGGCATTTCACCTATTGTGATGGAATTTGACTTGAGAATCAGATAGTACTCTTGTTCACACCTAAAATGTGAAACATTATTCAAAATTTAGTTCATATATTTCAAATATCTCAGACCAAAACATAGAAAATAAAGCCTGCGTATGTGGTCAAAAAGACACCTAAAACACCCTCCCTACACCCAAACAAAACACGCATGACCGAGGTTATATTACAAGAACATCCAACAAGTGCAACAGATAAAAAGATAATGATCGTTGCCCATTTCTATCTCTCTAAATCCTTTTGTTTGGAAATCATCAAGAGTTCATTGGAATGAGTGCAATAAGATAAGCCAAAATACAAAGGTAAAGTAAAGAAACAAACTAATCTTCTTCCATGCCACTAGCCAAGACTAAACTACGATGATGCCTGATGTTGATGCCCATTGTAGGAAGGATGCATCCTGGACATGATGTTATCAGATCATTGATTTGGGACTAACTGGATGATAGGCTATTAACACAAAAAGTTGACCAACTTGTTTACGTACTGACCTAGACTTGAGACCTTCACACTTGAGTTTTCACTTTTGAACTGTCAGACTTGTTTCTAACTATTTGACCAAAGGTTGAGATGACTATTGATTTATTATGAGTGATTTTTATTGTAGGTGAAAGTGAGATGAGAATCTGTGTATTTTTAAAAATATTTGGATGTTTTTTGATGTTTTTGACATGTTTTGAGGTTGTTTTTTGGCATTTTCGAGATTTTACAAATGTTTTGATTTTCAAATTTTCAATTTTTTTTGTGTTTTCTAAGATTTTATGATTTTTTTTGGATTTTGTGTCTCGGGGGTTGATAAGAGATTAGCCTTTCCTATGTTTTAGCTCAGAGATGACATAGTTTGGATACCATGTTTTTGACGTTTTCTATTCTTTTATGAATGTTTTTGGATTTTTATATGATTTTGGATGTTTTTGGATTTTTTGTTTTGATATGTTTTTTGATTTTTTGCATGATTTTAACATTTTCGATAAGGATGTGTCTGATGCTATCAATGCTCTATTTTGGGATTTTGTTAAAAACCAACCTAAGGTTGAATGATCTAATCGATGGATTGATGATGCTAACATTGTTGAGGATACACAACAATGCAAGAATAGTGTTAAGCAACATGAGAATTAAGATGAATATCCCAAGATGACAAGGGATCGATTGGATTTGATTGATCAAGATTGATGATGATCTAATATTGTTGAGGATACATAACAATGCAAGGATAGTGTTAAGAAACACAAGGCTCGGGATGGATATCCTAAGATGATGATGGATTAATTTTTATTTGATTGATCAAGATTTTTGAAGCTTGATTTTGGAACAAAAGTTTGTTTGAATGATGATGTGATGCTGAAGTGCAAATTAGATGCAACTGATTTTGATTGTTTGGATTGATGTTCGATGAAAGATAAAGCTTGATAAGGAACATCTTCTCATCAAAATATGCCATGGGCTAGTGATTTGGATTTTGGAATACAAATGCTTGACCGATTTGATTTAACATTTGCCAATGTTTAGATCACCACGTAAGCTAGAGGATATATGCCAATATTTATTATCGAAGCAAGATGTAAATATCTACCCCCAGTGTCTAGCAATGTATGGAATGCCATGGATGGCTACCTTGATAGGTGTGTGGATGGTTGGATATGGTAGCATGCAAATGATTTTAGGGACTATCTTGTGGTAAGATAAGGTGTTCGAACAAAGGAATGCTTTATGGCTTAGCTAATGTTGCATAGGATAGAATCAATGAAATCAGCCCATGTCAAGATGTTTACCATAAGCAAGTGCAAAGTGTGCACCAAACTTTGTCAAGATCAATATAATGTGGAAGATGGATGCAGATGGATGAATTTTTTTTGGATAAATGGTTCATGGATGAAATGGATTTATTATGGATAAGATGGATGGAATGCTAGATTTATTATGTATGGGATGAGATGCTTTCACCTAAAATAGAGAACACATATGCTCAATTCTATGCATGACACCTATTTTCCAGGTCTTCATCATGGTACCTGTCTAAAGTGCCACCGTAGTGGTTTTCACTAGAGGACAATTTTTATCTTTAATTCTTTTCAATCCTTTTTCTATATTTTTTGGATTTTCATATTTATTTATTTTTTTGGTATTTTGAAAGATTTTATGCTCATGTTGAACCACCTAGTGGTTTCAATGTTGATGCTTTTGTCATGATGTGATATTGATATCCTACCTAAAGAAGTTGTTTTTCCAAGATACATGCACTCAAATACAACTTTTGAGATTCTTGATCTACTTAGTCGATATTGAAGTTAACTATGTCTTTGTGTGCACATCATGATAGAGTGCCTTCTAAATCCTTAAAATGAAGATTGGTTGCCAATACATGGTTAATTTGAGAATTGGATATCATGTGTGGAGGCATGGATGAAGTGTGTTTAGGAATAAAGGATGGATTGGTTGACAGCTTGGAATCCTTTACTGTCCAAAGTTGGGAAGATGAGAAATGATGGGTGGATACAAAAGTGTGCATGGAATTAGGACCAACTGTTTGATATACTTTGTACATTGCTTGAGAAGCATAGTTTTTCTTTTGTGGAAATCTTTGATGGATACTTTTCCCTTTTTTATTTTTCCCCATAGTTTCTTTGACTAATGGAATTTGATAGCCTGGATAATCTTTCTTTGTATTTTTTGGTATCCATGTGTATTTGATTTATCTAATGTGCTTCTTAGCTTCTTTTTCTTTGATAATGTTCTTTGTGCTTTGATTCAAACCTTTCTTCTCATGTTGGTCTCAATTTGTGGATGGGGTGATGGGTGGATGAAGATTCATGGTGTGGCTGGTCATAGTATTGGCATCAGTTTCATCATACGGACTCTTCGTGCCCACTATGTTGATGTCTACCTGAGATGAAGTTTCCACCAATATGGTGGTAGTAGCCTCTTTGTTCTTTAATTTTTTCTGTTTTGAGATGTCTTGTTCAGAATGCATTCTCTGATAAATGACCACTGTAGATGACATTATTTCACTTTGCTACTCTATTGACTCTAGAATATCTTGTTCTGTCTAACTTGTTTCCTTGAGTGGATAATGCTAGATATATTCATACATGATGTCCTTAGTCTAAATTTTGGATATATCTGATCCTGATGTTGACAATTCAATTTGACTATAGGAATCAATAACCTATTCTTCTTGTGTAATAATGTTAGGAGTAAGGGAATCCTATTCTGAATGAAGATCATCTATGTGTCCCTCTAAATAAATAATCTCATGGGTAGATGGAGGAGTATGTGTTATGTGGATGTGATCATCATTTGCTACATCTTCCATAGATAGGAGAGTGTACATTAGATCATTGTAGTATCTTGGAGATACAAATTATTGATCTTGAATGATTTTGGAGTTCCTTTTGACATGCTTTATATCAAGTTCTTGACATGGGTCAGTTTCAAAAGGATGGATTGCTTATAAAGGTTTCTTGGATATCTTCATTAGGAATGGGAAGTGGCTCAATATCCTCAAGCACTTTCAGTGAATTTGGATCAAATGTTGAGTTGAGTATTTCTTCAATGTCCATAACCATGAGGTCAAAGGATGTCAATATATAAGGACCATTGCTAGACTTTGCTGAAAGATGTTGATCATGCTTTCGAATAAATTATTGAGATATTTTCTCTAACTCATTAGGTGATGTAGAGATATTTTCAATATCATCATTGGTCGATGGATTGTAGATTATGTCAATGGGATAAAATAATTCTAACACTCCTTGAAATAGATCACTAAAAATTGGCTCTTGATGTATGGTGAGTTGATCATCGGATTGGGTAGAAACATCTTCAAGGTGCTCATTAATGGAGAGATCTTGAACATTGTTTTCAACAATTATGGCAAAGATATTTTCAACGTCTTCAACCATAGGGTCAAGTGATGCTATAATTTCTTGAATTGGATCATTGTTAGGAATTGTTGGATTTTCATCATGATTGAAAAGTGACTCTTGATATATGTTGATTTGATCTTTGGATGAGGTAGAAACATCTTCAATGTGCTCATTGATGGATAGATCTTGATCATTTTTTTCAACAATTGTGGTGGGGAGATTATCAATGCTATCACGAGTGGTTGAATCTTCATCGTTTTCCCCAATAGTTATTATTTTTTGATCAATCAGGTCTTGGATGAGAGTTTTAAGTCGAATATAATCTGATGTTGTGTGTCCCTTTATTTAGTGAAAATCACAAAGATGATTCTCATTGTACCATGGTGGTTTCACTATGGGCTCTTGATAGTTGTCATAGAGGGGGATTTTAATGAGATTTTCTTGTACCAACTATTGCATGATCAATTCAATGGGTTCCCCAAGCGGTGTGTATTTTTTTTGTTACCTTGTGATGATTGACCTTGGAGATGTGGATGTTGGGTTTGTTGATCTTGATATCTAACTTCTTGACATTGGAGATATTGTTCTTGATGTGGCTGCAGACATAACTCAATGCTTTGATGACATGGTTCAACCAATGGTAGAGTGTATTTATTTTGGAGTGAAGATCTCTCTTGGCTCAAAAATTCAATTAGTTTGGCAAGTGAATCAATTTGATCTTGATTTTGATCTTAACACCCTTGATATAGTTGATTTGGTTTTTTTTCAAGTAGATTTGGAATGTACACTTGTGGTGTTTGCATGGGATCATGGAAAAATTGATTTTGGAAAATGTTCTGACTTGGGATGATGTTAAGATTTGGCATTGTAGGTTGAAATTGAACATTGTTGTGGTTGGGAACCATATAAAATTGATTTAGGTAACTTTTATTTGGCATGGTGTTACCCTGACTTGGATCAATACATGGAGTTATTAACATCTTGTTTGGAATTTGAACAAAATTTGTATAATTTGAAAACATATCTATCCCAAAGTTTTCCAAGTGTGGATTTGAAATTTTCATGTTTGGTAAACTTGTACTTGGTATATTCACATTTTTCATTTATGGATTTGGTGGGATAATGTTGTTCATTTGAAGGCTCATGCATTGATTGTTCAGTTGATATTTGTAGGTTTGGACTTTGATTTAAATCTACCATAGGGAAAGGTGTTCCAACATTTAGATTGGTCATACTCACATTTGTTGTACCATTGAGTTTTGTAGGAGATAGCAATCCCATGTATGGATTGTATAAATGTGAGTTTCGATAATCAGTCAACATTGTAAGGCTTTGATAGTTTGATTGGTTTATACTTCTAATGATGTATGGATCAAGTTTATATTCCATGTTCTTATTGTGTTTTGACCTTGTTGCAAAAGTGACCTCTAAGGTATTTAGGACCAATGATGAGATTGTTAGAATTGGCTATGGATGCCAAGATCTATGGACCAAATCGAAAGCACAAAAAGAGAGAGAATAGAATATGACAAGAATAGATTGTATTCAATGTCAATGATATGATATGATTATGATTGTTTACAATGAGAGAGACCCCCTAGTTATATAGCCAAGGTGAGAACATAGAAGGGCATAAGATTATGACAAGTGTCATAATATTATGACATGAGAAAACTATGAAAAGTTGTCATTTCACCTAAGGTGGAGAGATAATCACATGATGTGTCCACAAAAGGTGGAAGTGATAAAGTAATGACATGTCAAGTCCACCAAAAGTGGAAATTCTCCAAAAACCTCCTATGTGGTCCCTAAGTAGACTTAACTAAGGTGTAATCATGACCTAGGACAAGGTACAACACTTTAAATTACACCAACACCCCCCCTTAAGTGCAAATTAGGGAGAATGTACACAAATGAAAACAATGCAAGATGGGCCCCGTCTATGATGCCATGTTAGGTACCCATGTAAATATGAAAATGCAATCAATGCAATCTATCACAAACAAAGAAAAGGAAAAGGAGAAAACCCAGTGGGATGAAACTCCTCCCCAAAAGAGAGATGAAATACAGAAAAGAAATGCTCTCAATGAAGAATGAGAAGGTAAAAACCCCATGTGAGGAAAAAGACCCCCCATAAGAGAGAAGTAGAAGAGAGACAAGGTAGCCTCCCCTCGATGGTGAGTCTCCTACAATGATGGTAGAAGCTTGACATTGAATGTTGAAGATGATCCAATCTCGCCGAACAACATTCCTCCCCTTAGGAAGAAACAAAACCATGGATGTATGCAGGATATCAGGATGTATGATGTATGATGGTGTCTCTGAAGCATGCTCAAGTGTCTCCATGTCAACACCAAAAACTGACACATTCCAAATAGGCATTCTAGACCACATTGTTGAAGAGGGCAATCCAACATCAAGTAGATATGAATGTAGAACATGATCCGAAGACAAAGATATCCCCTCTAAAGACAAAGAAGCCTCCTCCAAATATTGTCCAAAAGAATCCACACTCACGATAATCTGTGAAGAATGATCATGTAGAGAATGAACAAGAGGGTTAAGGTGTTCCCTCACAACAATTGAAGAAGGTGCATCTTCATCAAAGAGAAGATGAATGCTATCAATGGTGTCCTCCAAATCTACAAGATGAGACTCCACAAACAAGTCTGAAATACCTACCAATAAGTCATCCAAAGTAGCCATATCTGGAAGACTATGTATATCTTGCTACATTGAATCACTAGGAGCCAAAACTATAGAAACACAAGCATCATCAGGTACAACAATAGATGGAGGAGATGAAATGCATGGCTCAAGTACTGGTTCTGATGTGAGTATGCCCAAGTTCAAAAATCCAAATGTCTCCTCTGGATCATGGTGTATGTGATCAACAACCGAAGGAACATTGTCACCATTAGAAGCAAATTGTATAAAGGTATACAATTGAGATGAATGATCAACCATCCCAGTAGTAATGATCTCTTGAGTCTCCAAGTCTCGAATAATGGCTGAATCAGGAGTGAACTCCACAGTTCTCCCATCTCCACCATGTGTAATCTAATAAATGGAAAGAAGATTGTTCATCAAATGTGAAACACACAAGACATCCTAAAAAGTGTTGTCCCCAATGCTAATAGATCCCTTCCCTGTTACACTCATGTATGTATTGTTTCCCATCAAGATAGGAGACATTGAACAAGGCTGAAATGAAGAGAATATAGACTGTGAAGATGCCATATGATGAGATGCTCCTAAATCTAGAAGCCATGTCCCTGATCCTGGACCTAAAAGAGCACAAAGAGACTGTCCTTTATATCCTGATGTAGATGCTTGACCTTTTTCCTTTTAGACTATTTTGAAGTAGAAGGAGAAGAAGATGATTCAGACATTCTAGAAGGAAAATCAATGTGATTCTTTTTGAGAAGATTTTTCAACTCATCAATATCCTTCTTATAACAATAATGTTCTTCATGTCCATCCTTCTTGCAATATGCACAAAAATGTCTCTCCTTCTTTGATGATTTCTCTTTTGAAGATGAATCTTTACATTCTTCTGTTGAATTTGATGTGGATTGTGTGTTCTTCTTAGGCTTGTTCTTTGTCTTTTCTTTGCCACTTGAAGACTTCTCATCCTTTGCAACCAAGGAATGTGATTTTGAAGACTTCAAAGTACCCATTTGAATAAGATTATCTTGCTCCCTAGTGAATTGCATAGAAAAATCTTCAAAGGAAGGTATCTTAAACTCACTCCCAAAGGCATTCTTTGTAGCATAGAAAGTAGACACAAACACTAAATATTCAGGTCCTAGCTTTGAAAGAACACTTAAGATTAATTGTGTATCTGATTTCTCAATTTTACAATCCTTCAATTGTGTTCTTAGTGACTTGAATTTGGTGATGAAGTCCTGTATGTTGTCAAAATTACATGGATTGAGACTGATTAATTCATTCTCCAACAAATGTCCTTGAATTTCATTTATTTTCCCAAATAAGTCTAACAATGTAGTCCACATAGCCATAGGTGTATCCAAATGCTCAATGTGAAACAACAACTCAGGAAAGACATACAAGCACAAATAGCCAATTGCTTCTTCACAACTATTCAACCACTTATTCTTTCTAACTTCATCATATTTTGGTTCACCATCAAGCCCATGAAATATCCTATACAATCTTTTTAGTCTTAGAATTTTTTTCATTTCAGATTTCGATTTAGGATAGTTGTAAGGTGTTAGAAGTGGAATTGTAGATGGATCCATGATGAAACAAGGACACAAATCAAGAGGAATGCAACCACAACCACAAGAAGAATCCCCCCAAATTCACTCAATCAAAGAACCCCCCTAGCAATATATGAGCTTCGCACTTTATGAGTAGTGCATTTACAATTGCCACTTGCCAAAAATAGAAAAGTGGTCTTTGATCTTGGTACATGCAAATGCCCAAAATAGGCCACAGAATCAAGTACAATTTTTGGTACAAAATGAGATCAATTTGATCATACCACTGAAAAGTACAGGAAAATTCATGCACTTTCAAACAAAATTGCACTAAAAAATGTTACTGTAGGAGCAAGATATGAGCTCTCGAAGTTCCCAAAATGAGGACGAAGCAGCAACACCTGTGAGAATGTGAAATTTCTAGAAAAACTAGGTGCCAAAACTAGAAATTGATTACACCACTATGTAGAGCCCAAAAAATTAGCCCAAATAAAAAAAAATTGCTCAAAAAAAGGAGTCAAAATGAGCAAGATATTAGCCTTCAAAGTTTTCCTATGAAAACTAGAATGCAAACTGTGAGGGGGGAATTTTTTTTTTGAATCTACTGACATCACGCTGATGCGGTGCTAGCATCAGCAAATCATGTGACTAAATTTGACGTCCACGTGCCTGTCACCAGAAAACTTGACCTATGCCGGAATATTCTCCATATAGAATATGCTCTAGGAATCGAAATCTTCTACAGAATCTTCAGACTAGTTTTTGAAATGACCCCTGGTTGATTTAATTGATCAATCAATTTGAAGGAGATTGTCAAAAAAAAAAATTCATTGACCAATGATGGAATTGATGTTTCATCGCAATTTTTGAATGTCCGGCCGGTATGATGTCCGGCCACCTGCCGGTGTGGGGCTGCGGTCGTAAGGCCATGCGGTAGTCGATGGGCCCACGGTACCTGTATGCTATAATAGGTACTGGTACCTGCTAATGCAAGTACTATTTCTGTAGAAAGAAAAAAAAATTGCTTTATTTTTTTTATTATTATTATTTTTTAAAAATTCAATACAATTTATAGAAAAATACCAATCGGTATTTATTTTATTTTTCCTAAAAAATTTCAAAAAAATTTCAATTGAAATTAAATAATGATTTTTTGTAAATCGTACCGTCTATCATAATGATGATTCGGGGGCCCTACGACTCTTTGGGAAATTTTTTTTTGCCTCACTGGACAACTGCTCCGAATCAAAAAAATTGACAGTCGAGCTTAGGGCTTTTGGCCCTTCTGGATGCGATGGCAGGGTCGGATTTGACCCAAAATGCTCCAAAATTGCGGCTACCTTCTGGATCTGGCAACCACTCTTCAGCTTCAAACCCTCATATATTTGGCCTTGTATGTCCAATTTAGATGAAACAGAAGGAAAAATCGACTTTCTCGAACACTCTGGATACAATGGTGAGCCTAGATTTGCACCAACAAGCTATGATATTAACTTGCATAAAAGAGCCAAAAATGGAACACCCCCAAATCTAGTATCTCTCTTCAGAAAAAGACTCTCCAATGGCACCCAACCTACTCTGATACCATGCTAGAATTGGTTATGGATGCCAAGATCTATGGAGCAAATGGAAAGAACAAAAAGAGAGAGAATAGAATATGACAATAATAGACTATATTCAATGTCAATGATATGATATGATTATGATTATTTACAATGAGAGAGACCCCCTGGTTATATAGCCAAGGTGAGAACATAGAAGGGCATAATATTATGACAAGTGTCATAATATTATGACATGAGACAAATATGAAAAGCTATCACTCCACCTAAGGTGGAGAGATAATCACGTGATGTGTCCACAAAAGGTGGAAGTGATAAAGTAATGACATGTCACGTCCACCAAAAGTGGAAATTCTCAAACAACCTCCTATGTGGTCCTTAAGTAAGCTTAACTAAGGTGTAATCATGACCTAGGACAAGGTACAATACTTTAAATTACACCAACATAGATGAAGGATGAAGGGGATGAAATATGCGTGTTGAACTTTTTGGAACCTTGGAGGGATACTAGACTTAGGAATTTGATTTTGATTCTTTGATTTGGACTGGATTTGATTTGAATAATGAACTTGTAAAGCCTAAGATGTTGGATGTGATCTTAGGATGAACTTGTTCAAAGGGGTGTTGATTTAACTAGAGATATGAGAAAGAATGCATTCCCATACTCCTAACTATTTACAAGGTGATTTTGATTTTGATTATTTACCCAAGTCTAGAATGATGTTTTCAAAGCTCTAAAGTTGTTTGCAGGATGAGATGATAAATGTTTGGAATGGATGAAGTGTTTTATTTGATCCTAAATTAACTTAATAGGGACCTTGTTTACAAGACCAAGATAGTGAAGAACATTCTTTTCTCTAAGAGTAGTCCAAGCTGAAAGACCAATGTTTTCATGAAAACCATATCACCAAAAGATACCAAGCACATGTGTGGGGTTCAATTATTTCTTATCTTTTCTTAATGAGTTATTTTTACCACAAACACACTCTTGGTTAGCTTTTGAAACTAGATGTCCAATGTTCTAATTCTCTTTCATCCCACAAAGTCCATTATGTGGAAATCTAGAAAAATCAAGGCAAAAGTTTCCTAATGTTGACCTTTTGAAAAATCAAGGAAAAAGTTTTCTCATGTTGAATTTAGTAGGAGCAAATTAAGATGAAATCCAAATTCTTAGGAGCCTCTAATGATGATAATCCCAAGGGCAAGCAATATCATGTGAATTCGTTCAAGGATATTTGCTTCTCTAAAAGGGTTTGAGATTTGATGCTCATGTTGAATGTTTGTTTGCCAATGTTTTCGATCAAGAAATGTGTTTTAATTTCAAGACCAATCACAACCCTATGGATATTTGAGACAATATTTGTTGGGTCCCCACTTGGAAAACTCCAGATATGCCTACTTTTAGTCAATGGTTAGATGCTTGACTAGACAGGATCCCCCTTATAGTGCACTCGCTTCTTGGGTCAACCAAGCATTAGTATGCATGAATCTCCCATGGCATACTTTCCATTTCTAATAAAAGTTGTAAAAGTGTGGGGTGGCTTCAGAACAACCGTTCTTGCACCAACAAATAGATAAGGATTTTGGCCTTTCTAAACAAGGGGTTTTAATGTGGGCATTCCATTCATGGGGGATCATCCATGTAGTGAGAGACCAATACTACCCTTGTCATCGGAACAATCCTCATGATACTTGTGCTTATTCAATTACCCACACTTATATACTGGTTGGAAGTCACTTGGATTTAGCGTGTTCCCAGTTGGGTTGTTCCCTTGGGTGATTACTCTTTCCCACAAGGCAGGCCCTCTAAGATGACATAGAAGTGAGCAAACACATCCGTAGTTCGATCAATCTTTGTTGAGAAACAAAGAGAGAACACACACGATATGTTTCACTCACACTCATAAACTTTGTTCAATTTGAAGAATCCAATTGAAATGTAGAGGCAATATTTTATGCAATTTAATGTCACCAAAAAGACTTTTGATTCTCAAGATCGTCATGATGTGCGAGAGAAGTGTATACACCTTTTCAAGTGAAATTACTTTGCAAAAAAGATTACAAAAACATGAAAGAACTTGTTCATTTTAACTTCAAAGTAGAAATGAAATCTTTTTAAGCACCAAATTTCAAGTGTCAGATTGTTTTGTTCAATTCTTAACCTCAAAACCCAAATTCTAGTGAGTTTCTAGTATTGAATTTTAATCCAACTTTGAAAAAAACAATGATCTAGTTGGCTTAAAACAGAAAATAAAAATAGTAATTGGATGCTCTAGACTTTACGATAAGAATTTAAAAATGATTTTTCAAGTTCAAGTTTAATGCCCAATTCTTCAACTGAAATTTTTCTAGATTTTTTTTTTTGGATTTTCTCTGCCTTGTTATTCAGTCATCCTAAAAAAAACTCAAAGAAAGAAGATGTTAAGTCTCCACAATTTCATAACAAATTTAATTTGAGAATAGTGCCTAATGTGGATAAATATTTGTGGAAGGTATCCATTTGCAACAACCAAGATTCATAAATCAGTTTTAAAACTAATAAAGCTTGTTAAAAAACACATTGAATAAAATGTAATAACCCATGTAACGAATTGAAGAATGATATCAATCCTCAATAAAAAAATACCAATTGTAAAATGTGGATGCTCATTTAATACTATCAGGTACTGACATACCCTTTAATGATTGCAGCGAACAAAAAATATTTTATGATGGCACAATAGATATGGAAATTGGAAGATAATCAAAATGTTGACAGCACAATTCACAAGAAAGACAAAACTTAAAAAAATAAAATGAAATAATAGATAGAAATCGATCACCATCCAAGCAAAGAAACACTAAACTCAAGCTATATATTTCTGAAGCTAAACATTGTTGACCAGAGTGTCATGAATTTGTAGCAATATGAGTATGTTCATGGTGAAAATCTCAAGTGTGTCAAGGGTCATTTTAAATATCATAGACTTGTTTTGTCCCCTTGCATCGTTCTCCTACAAAATCTGTGCTATTTCATCTGTGCCAAAATGTGGAGGTAAAGGAATCACTTACAGTAGGTGGTACCTATATCTTGAGCTCTGGAGTTCACTCTACATGAGTCTATTTGAAACACAAGCTACTCATACTTGTGGCACAACTCTACACTTTTCCATGATTATTTTACCATAGTTAAATCACTAAACCAAGGTCATTACTAGAACTCAATTTGCTTAGACCAAGTAAGTCAACACATCATCATTTATGATTGCCTTAGTAAGTATACAACAGATTTTTAATGCATGCACTTGCCTTTCTGGATGCCTTTTTCTACTTACTATTAAGCAATAGTAATACACGAATCAACTCTTCACATATACATTCTAATGCATTTAGGTAAGTCCTCCTCTCAAAAGGATTGGGTTCCAGCAAATATTTTTATAGTGAGTGTAAGTGAAATAGGGCGCACCAAAGATAATGCAATTGGTAGGTGTAAACCTAGAATAGTTGTGTAAAAGAAGACAAGGTGTAAGAAACTTTCAATAAAATGCAATTGGTAGGTGTAAAGTCGAATTCCACAGCCTTAGTTAGTGGATGATGTGCAAGGTACGTCGATCCTCCATGCTCGAAAACATAATCGGGAAAGGATTTTGTAGCCTATCAACAATGTAAATGGCACAGAGCATAGATATGAGATTTTAATGAATAAAATAGAGACAACTCCCACCACAAGAAACATCTACAAGCTTACACAAGAAACCTACATGTGAGAGATAAATGCATAGACCTAGGTTTTGGAAATGAACATTTTGATTTCTCTAGAATAACACAGAGAATATTGGAATTATTTGAATTGAGTGAATGGCCTGCCTTTACTTCCTCATGCCTCAATTATATGACCAAAAATGGTAGTCAAGTATATCACAAATATCATCCCTTCAATAGATCATTAATCTTCACATTCGCACTCGTTTTCCTTTAGAAATTCTTCCCCAAACAACACAACAGGATATTGGGAAGAAAATTTCACATTTTAAGCACATGGTATGTAGTTCTTTGCATGTTGTCTTATCAAAAACAAAAATTATTTCCAAGGAACTTTTGTTCTAATATCCAAAAAGTTACAACATATGCGTGAAAAAAAATGAAAAAAAACCAAGATGGCATGCAATGGAAGCTCAAGTGCGAGCTGGACATGCGTTTGAAATGTGGGGGAGCAGTATTCATTGCAGTATTTTTTCACCAACAACCATGACAATACTAATAAATTCTTGATTCATTAATCTAGCTTGGGAAAACACAATGAGAAGTTTTCAATCCTCATAGGCTCTGATAGATATTTCCTTGGTCTCTGCAATAGTCTATTAAATGCTATTCTATTGCATTAATTACAATAGATACTAGATGGAGACCTCTCCTGCAAGATAATAAAGGTAAAATCCAAGAATTACCACCACAAAAAAACCACAAATTTAAAAGATTGTTAGTTCTAAAACTAATTCTTATGCAGAAATATAAAGAGCGATTGCTATCTGAGTCTAGTAAAACAAAACAAAAGCTACTTTCTTTTGAGAAATCACTGGTTTCAGCCTCTAAGATAGATTTTCTATCAAAATCATTAGCTACTGAGCTACATTTTCCTGAAACTTTGAATTCTTCTATTGCCTAAATGTTGGAGAAAATTTCTACAATTCAAACAAGAAAACCAAAAACCATCATAGTTTTGTATATAAATACAAAAATTAAAGTACATATGTCTGTAGTTGATTTGGAGTGCCCCTCCCTCTAGTGCCATTTTTGTGGATGCTAAAATCTACAAATAATCAAAACATACAATATTGACATTTTTAGTCAAACTTAAATACAACAAATCAAACATCGCTATGAAATATTAGATCATGCTACCTATGCAAACAAAGAAATAACATATCAAATATATTAAGTGAAAGCATAAGAAAACAAGAATCCAACTCTATCCATAGTGGATTGGTGCTTCTTTGATGTGGAAAGAAGCCCTTTCCCAATCCTTAATAACCTCTTGGATGATGGATGTGGATTCAATTGACTAAGATTGTGGAGGATTAATACAATAGAGGAGGCCTCTATTTATAAGAAAGTATGATGGAGGATTGAAGATAGGAGGAATGAGGGATCATTCAACATCCAATGTGAAAGTGCCACTTGTCAAGATGTGAATGGTGGAAGCTTTAGCACATTTTGGTCATTGTGCATGATAAATGCTATTGGGTTCAAATTTGAAATTTGAAAGTTGGCTTTTTGGAGGGAGAAGAATGAGTCTGAAATGCCAAGTGGGAGACAAGTAAGAGACAATGTAGGAAGAGTGAAATTCTTTGTTGGAGGACAAGACACTTGGGAGGGAGAATTCAAATTTGGAGAATATTCCTTCTTGATGCCTTTTTGAATAAAAAAGAAGATTTAATAAATCACTTAAACTGATTTATTTGCACAATTTGCCAAATCTAGAGGATTGGAGTGATTAGGATTAGGATTAATCATACTTTGATTAATTTAAGTGAAGATTAGGTGGTTTTGACTTTTGACTTATATTTTAGGATTAAAATAAATTAAAATGAGAAGAAAGTGATTTTAGATTTAATTAAATAAAGATTTGATTTATTTAATCAAAGACGATGATGCTAGTGTTAAATCAAATAAAGATGAATTCATTTAATTTAAATGGATGACCTTAGACATTAATTAAATAAAGTGAATTATTTAAATAAAAGAGGGACGTTAGGATTTGATTAAATAAAATTGATTTATTTAATCAAAGAGGTATGTGAGGATTAAATTAAATAAAGTTAATTTATTTAATTAAAGGAGGAATTTAATTGAATAAATTCCTTTGTTTGATTAACAAAATAATTTGATGTTAATTAGTTAGATTTAGATGCATGATGTCAATTTTGCATGTCTACACAAGTTTCATAACCTTGTCATGCAATCTTGCACTTTTATAGCCAAGTCGTGAGGTTTGTAAATTACATAACAACCTGACAACCTGATCCTTCTTTCTCCTCTTCCTTGTCTAATGATTAGTGTATTAGAAGTTCTTGAAATCTCAGAACTCGTGATGTGCAATTCTATGGTTCAAATTTTTCGTGACTCTGTGACTTTCAAGCAATCTCCTTGGTTTTCAAAATTTTGTGAGCCCATTAAATTGCTTTAATGGTGTATCATGTGGTGTCTTTTTGGGAGTTACGAAATACAAGCTCAATCCTAAGGCCTGCTCCTCAATCAATGATGCATTGATTAGACCTCTTAAATGTAAAGTGTAATGGAGCTCATTAAGGTGGTAGCACAAATCATCATAGACTAAGGGTCATCATTACATACCATTGTAATTAAATAAGTATGTTTACAGAGAAGAGTGGTGGTACTGCTGAGTCTGATTTTCTTATCGACCAAGGAAAATTTGAAATGGGGCTCCCTGTGACCAATGAAACATGGGATGATGAACCTATGCCCATCCTGCAACCTAACTTGAACTAGCTCGAGGAAGAGAAAATTGATATTATTTCCCAATTGTGCACACTTTCATGGAAGGAAAAGCCTAGTTATACCCAATATCATACGGTAATCACCATCTTAGAAGAAGAAGAGGAATGCGCCAAGCTACAAAACCTTTTTATGGAAATATGACTGGTTGCAAAGAATGCTCCACCACCTATGGCGATTTAATTTTCTTGCTTTGCATGGCATCATTTTGTAATGAGGGGTGATAACCGAATTTTGGTACAATGTAATTATTTTTGTCACTTTCTTGAAGAAAGGTTGTGAATAGTTATGTTGCATTTTTGGTTTGGGAAATTATATAAAGACAAAAAACTTTTAGAAAAAGGATAGCTATTTTGGAGGGGATAGGAGAAGCAGCTACGTAATCTTTTCATGCAGTTTGATTATACAAAATAGAGTTTGTGAAGTCATGTTTTTGCAATGGAGAAATAAAGAAGATATTTTTGAATCTTTGAATTTCTTAATGTTTTCTTTAAATGGAAATGAAATCTGTTTCTTTGTGCTTATTCTCCCATGTCATTATGTTATAATGGACTGTATGTGCATTTAATTCTAAAACTTTGGATTTGGATTAAATTTATTTTGGAAAGAGCTTGTTGTTCTTTCTTTCCCTGAAAAATCATCCATTGGTGTAGGGAAGATAAACTTTGTGTCATTCACCTACATTTACTTAATCTTAGGTTTGGCCTTTCACATCTATTTCATGGTTATGGGTAGGTGTTAGTTTCCTTTTCTACTTTATGGTAAAAAGCATACCTAGTATTTCAATTCATTGCAAATCATTTGAAGGTAGTTGCACTTTGTAAAATAAGCAGACAACATTTACAACAATCATTGCAAGCAACTCAACTGTTGGTCAAGCTATCACTGTTATGGAAAAATGGAGTATAAAATAAAATGACAAATCTGTCAACCAACATAATGAGAAAAAAAAAGCTTATAATAAGATTTTCTTCTTCATTCTTCCAACATCAACATTTCATGTTTCAAGTCCTTATTTCTTTATTTCATCATTTGGTTTATTTACTTAAATTGGATTTGACTTAGGAAAACCCTAGTTAGTAACAATCAACAAGTATATCTCCTCTTGAATGTGTGTTTACATATTTATAGACTCAATATCAAGTGGAGAAGAAGATTGGAGCAAAATTGTCAAAGTTATCAAGTTACAAAAGTTGTCATTCATATTGCAAAACATGAAAACAAGGCTACAAAACTTGTTACAGGTTTTTAGGAATTGATAACCAAGGATCTAAGAGTGCAGGTATCAAGGAACAAAACCCAAATCTTAGTTTTAAAAACCCTAATAGGCACCCATTCACCTCTAAAAGCGAATGAGTCCTTTGTGACCAAAAAACAACCTTCTTATAGCAAGGAACACATCATTCTAGCCTCTCAAAATATCCTTTTTCATTGCTATAACAATTAGGATTAGTTTTTTATTGTTGTTTAAGCATTTTGGCCCTCATAATTGAGTGAAACATCCCCTAAAAAGTACAATGGTTTATCATTGTGTTCATTCATGGCAATAAACCCTCTTTTTTATATGACTCACAAAGTTGATGACATAAGGATGCTGATGTGGAAATTATTTTCCTTTTCTTTCTTCTTTTTTTCATACTTTTAGTCCTACAATTTTGGGAGCATGTGAAAAGGTGTTGCTACTCATGGAAAGAATATCTTCATCTACTAAAGTTCCTTTTGGAAGGTGAGAACTATCTACATCAACAAATAAAAATAAATTTTGTCTCATCCAAGATATTCCTCCTCATGGTTTGCAAATGTATTTTTATTTTGGAATGAATTGCAATTGTCAAATGAAAAAGTGAAATGTGTATATTGGCTTGATGCTTGTTTTTCTCCCTTGCTTTTATAAAAGGGAATTCATGACCAATTGTATGTGTTGTTGATTTATCTTAGCAAACAATTTTGTTAAAGACAATACATTGAATAGAATTGAGTCTATATCTAGGTTAAGATTCTTTTATTTCTCTAAACAATTTTTGCTAATATTACTAGCATTTGAATATAAAGAATGGCATAGTTTCAAGACTGATTCTCTCCTATTGTATTCATCATTTGAGTTATCAATGAAATAATCAAGGGTTTTTTCAATGGTCTTCATTGTGTTCCAATAAATGCATGGTTTTTTCTTTGTTCTAATTCAAAGAATTAGTTAAATTGCTTGGATGAAATCATAGGTTTATGTGATTTGAGTATTGGGATATGATAATGAGTTCTAGTTTTGAATAGTTGAGTATAATGTTGTAATGTAGCATTGTAGAATCTCTATGATGCTAAGTGTTAAGTTGTTAAATTTGGTTTGCATTTGATTGGACTCTATACCATAGGTTAAGGCACTATTCTAGGGGTTTGCGTTTGTATTACAACAGTCTCGATCATTCACAAATAATGCATTCAAATCAATTAATTCATTAAATTTCTTGTTGAAATGTATGCCAAGTCAAGGTTTACCATGTTGTGTTACTTTTAAAACAATTAATATGTAATGAATTTTCTAGATCTTTGCATCTATTGAATTCTCAAGAAATAATGTGTAGAGCTTATATGTTATTTATAATCTATAAGGTTAATTGGCACAAAGGATCTTAAATACATTATGTGGGAGTAGCATCCTTGGTTTTTCCAAGCCCAAAGTGCAGGAAGAAATATTTTCCAGGCTTTCACTCATTTTTTGGCCAATCCCTCCAATTAGCTAAGGATTGGAAGATGAGAGTTCCATAGGCTATCTTGTGAGATGAACTTGGTATATTAAAAATACCAACACTAGGAATTAGTTTTTCCTAGTCCTAAATCTACTAGTGAACACCTTCTCCACTCTCCTTTGGGCATTGGATTCATGCATTTAGCCTCTTCATTGTTTTTCTCAAAAAAACTCAAATATTTTCCAAATTTGTCACCCACATCCTCTATCTAGCACCTCCACTCCCAAACACCTAGCATCCCTAGCAAACAATCACTCTCAGTCCATTATTATTCATGGTAGTCACAAAATAATAAAATTTAATATCTCCCAACCTAGGCATGGTACATTGTTTCCCATGAAAAATATGATTTTTAAACCAAATGAAATAAAATTGCATTTGAGTTTCATGCCAAAACAAGTGTATGAAAAGCGGCCCCTTTCAAGGTTGCTAAAGGAAGAAGAATCATGAAATACTTCATTTATGCAAGATCACATCACACCAAAATTTGAAAGGGAAAAAAGAAAAGTTAAATTTTTTTTTGGTTGTGCAGGTTTGCACTTCACCCTTGATCCTCTTGCATCATATATGAGCTCGTCTATTACATTTAATGTAACATTGTCTTTTGTGTCAAATTTTTAGGCATGATGTTCTTTAAATATCTAATCAATATTAAATCTTCCTAATAGATCCAATCATATGCACGCAGTGACCAATAGTACATTGAGTGCTTGATTAAAAATGGGTACATAAATAGGAGTTCTCTAGAATCCTAGCGTTTATTGATACCACTAACAAACCTGATATATTTGGATTTGTGTAATAAGATAGAATCCTAATATATATAGGCCTATATGTCATCATTGTAGTTCATTTTTCTACAAGTTAGAAGTAGCTAGGACCAAATTGTGAAAAGGCTAGAAAATTTAATTTCTCTAGATAAGTTATTTGAGACTTTTGGAGATCCTTCTAGGTATTGTTTTCTTATGTCTACTTATTGTATATTTTCTGAGTCTTCCTTGTAACACATATATTGAGTTTAATGTACTTTTCTTAATAAATAATTTTGACATAACCTTGGCAAATAATTTGGTGGTCTTTTTTATTTCTCCATCATTAATAGATATAATCATTTCTTACACTCTTACATCATTAACAATTATATGTTCAGATAGGACTAATAATAGTGTGAACACCATCCCAATATTATGAATATGTTGAATACATCATCTTTATGCCTGATTTGAAAATTACTTTATATATTTCCTAATTATTTCCCTAATTATGATCAATCTAAATTTACATTATATTTCTCTGTCTAGACTAGGCAAGACTAGCCTACCTATCTCTTCCAAAAAATACGATCTAGTAACATATTCGAGATTATTAATGCCTTTTGTTGTTTATATATATGAAAAATAGTTGTTAAAGTAGAGAGAACTAATGCAGCAGTTCGGCATTCGCAGGAAAGAAACTGGAACTGGTTTTTTAATAAAAAATTAAACCCTCGAAATAAACAATCGTGCCTTTCGAGAGTCCTTACTACTGATACCAACATGCAAGGGATTATGTAATACCAAATACAAAGGACGACAGATGCCCTATTTGCTTTTCCAAAAGTAGCATAAAATTGTAGAGGAGGAGTTTGCGATGCATGTGTTGTCGGTAATCAATAGCATATACACCATAACAAACTATTTTTCGTTGCAGCACTGTTTATGTTCGTGAGGCCTTTATTCACTTTGTCACTGTCACGACATATAAATAGTATAATCGCATGTTAGAACTTAGAAGCGTATATTCTAAGAATCTGAGGATTCCAAAAATGAAATATGATGTTGCTGAACATTACTGAATATATAACCATTAGAAACAACTTTAATAAAATCACTGACAGAAGAGACTATAAGTTTATACAAAAATATAATATGTTACCTATGGGATATGTTACTTAAATCTGCAGTTTGCACTGGCGGGCAATCCGAAAATTTCAGTTTATGCACAATAGAGAATGTACCGCGCAGAAGTTCGTGCTGGCCCCACCACACAAAATCTTGAGCTATAAACGATTATATGTACTGCCTAGGAAGAGATAAAATCCCATTTCTATTCTGTGAAATAAAGCTTTTTTAGGGAACGTTGCACTTCAAAGTTCCCACTGATTGGGATTATACACCCCATGAGCTGCCAATCGTGGTACCAATTACCAAACATAACGTTTCCTGAAAAGTAGACTGCAAACGTACCTTTCCTCTTTCCTCTTTTTTAAACGTACTTTTATTGTTTTAAAGGAGGAATTGCTAGAACTTGTCGTAGAAAGAGTAATTAGTGGCTGTTTCTAAATTTACAACTCTTTTGTTTAAGTAGAAGTTTTTAGGCATAGAGGTAAGAATTTGTTCTGGAAAGAGTATGTTGTCGCTGTTTCTAAATTTACAATTTTTTGATTAAGTAAAAGTTTTTAGGCATAGAGGTAAGAATTTGTTCTAGAGAGAGTAATCAGTAATTGTTTCTAAATTTACAACTCTTTCATGTAGAAATTTTTAGGCATAGAAAATAATTATTTATGTCAAAAAAAAATACATTAGATATCATTAAGAAAGTTTAGAGAAAAACTACAATCTGTAAAAATTTTCCAGATCTACAGAGATAAATTTTATCAAGCACAGAAAAACTGAATTTGCATCAACCAATTTCTGTATTGTTATTCACACTCGAATGCAAGATTTACATATAAATAGCCATCGTAGCAGTGATAAGAGGCGGTGAAAGGAAAGGAAACTGTTGTGTTTGCTTCAGTTAACATCTTCTAGTGAAAGCAACACTCATGTTTACTTAAGTTAGCTTATTGCATGAAACGTTGATTACGGAGGAATTCATGTCCATTGATTACGGAGGAAAACTAATGCTAACACCCCCCCTTAAATCTAACTAAGGAGACATAAAAGAGGAAAGAGGGAAAACCCTGTGGGAACAAAATGCCCTCCTTTGGGAACAAAACCCCACCTTAAACCTAACTAAGAAGATAAAAGCCTAAATAGGCAACAAAAATGGGTCCTGGCATCAAAGCCACTTTAGGTACCCATTTACATATAAAATTTGGAGAGAATATAATAGAAGAAAATATGAATCCCTCCATAATGGAAGACCTCCCATGCCAATGATGAACGCTTGAAGAGAGAATATGATCCACTGCCTGCAAACAACATTTCTCCCCTTAGGAAGAAAATGATCCATTGGTGATTGGAGAAGCCAATCCAAAAAGATGGGTGATACTGGAATCCAAATCCAGATGATGTGCGCCTCTAAAAATTGCTCACATGTCCACATCTCTGAAAGCGATGATGGTGATCCAAGATCTTGTGAAGACTGATCAGGAGCAAGCTACAAAGGCAATGAAGATGGTGGGCCAACAACGTTGATGTGGCTATCAACAAAGAGGACTGGAATGTCCTCAAAGTAATCCTCCAGATCTGCAATATAGGACTCTACAAACAAGGATGATATGTCTGCAATATACGAATCCCATGTAGCTATGTTTGGAAGATGTATGATGCCCTGTTGCAAGAAGCCATTGGAAGCTTTTGAAGAAGCAACACAGAACTCAGAATCAGCAACAGATGCAAGGACAAAAGAGTCCTCAAAAAGAAGACATATGTCCTCAATGTTGTCATCATGATCAAGGAGGAGAGACTTTGCAAACAAATGATGAATGTCTGAAAGGATGACATCTCGTTGATCAAGAGGAGAAGAGTGAACCTGCAAAAGAGAATCTGAAGTAGCCTTCGGAGAAGCCAAAATCCCTTTTGAAATAGCAGGTGGAGGAGACTGAATAGCTACCAATATAGGAGGTGTAGAAAGAGGAGAAACAAGAAGAGATGTCGCTATGTCATCGGGACAATCAAGACTCTTCCAATAATTAAGTTCCTCTTCAGTATCATCGTCATACAAAGGATCATCCTCATTATCATGGGAGAGAAGCATGTCTATAGTGGAATTATCTAGGAATGGAGGTTCAGTGGGATCTCCATATATTTCCCATAGAGTGGCCCAGCGAGTGCAAGGGCACTCAATGTGTGATAGAGCCCATGATGTGTGGTCCCCAACACTTAAACCGATTAATCCTAAGACATGATCATTTCTACTTTCCCATACAAATTTCTGCCAACATGCAGTTGGTTCAGGAATAAGTCCAAATAAATGCGGCAATAAATGAATCCATCGGCAATGCTTTAGGATTCCATCACGCCGGGACTTATAGTTTCCTTCTCCCAAACTGATGACAGATGGATGATTTCAAATTCCTATTTTCAGACTAGATATTTACATCTTTTGGAACTTTATTTCACTTCATATTAACCCCCAAAAATGAATGCAAAAAGCGACTTATCATTTACATGCAGTGACATGCAAACACATGAATAAAACATGCAAGTTCATGCAAAAGAAATCTGCACGCTGTAGATGGAATAAGCCCGATCTGTAATCATAAACCTCCAATTGATAAACTCACGCCTGTGAGGATACCTTTTGTGTGTGATACGAATGAAGATGCTGGCAGTCGTTGCCTGGGTAGAGGGCGCACCTGCTGCTTGGTCAAACACCCGCGCCCAACTTCCTTCTATGCTGTATATAAGATGCTCTATGCAGGCCGAGCCAATAATGGATGGCTGTATTTGGAGGACAGCAGGTTGGAAAAAGCAAAGGACTGAAATTGAAGCCAACAATTTTCAATGCTTCGAAGCTTGGTGGGTCCGAGATTTGGGGCCTGTCGTGTTGCTGCTCAGATTTGGGCGCTCGGAAGAGAGCTTTGCTTGGCATGTTGGAGAGATCGTTGATTTTGAGTTGAGCGTTCTCCTTCACAATTACGCACCCTGCAATTACTCACACAGCGCAATACACAGCAAACGAAACCTATCAAAATACAATGTATTTGTTCATCTAATGGCTTGTAAATATCTCCTACAAGGCTCTGATACCATGTAAAATTTTCCAGATCTACGGAGATAAATTTTATCAAGCACAGAAAAACTGAATTTGCATTAACCAATTTCTGTATTGTTATTCACACTCGAATGCAAGATTTACATATAAATAGCCACCGTAGCAGTGATAAGAGGCGGTGAAAGGAAAGCAAACTGTTGTGTTTGCTTCAGTTAACATATTCTAGTGAAAGCAACACTCATGTTTACTTAAGTTAGCTTATTGCATGAAACGTTGATTACGGAGGAATTCATGTCCATTGATTACGGAGGAAAACTAACGCTAACACAATCCAATTGTAATATGGTGAATTTGGACTTATGTTTTCTACTGGAGATAAGTCTATAGAAATACTTAATTAGTAGTTTGATTATCTTGACTACTACTTGACTAGATAGTATACATTTCGTGATCTTTGTATCTGGGTATATGCCAAAAACCAAGGAAGCACATTAAAGTTTATCTAAGATAATTCTTAAATATGTTAGACGAACATTGATTTATGGTATCCCACTTTGGTATTCAGAGGTTAGTAGGCTGATTGGCTATATAGATTTTTACAGGAGAATTTGCACAAGATCCACAACAAACCTATTGTGTTGTTTGTGACAATAAGAGTGCTATGCAAATGATGAAGAGTTTAGCTATTCTTTGTAGGATTGGACATATTTGGATTCAACTTCACTACATTAAAGAATCGATTCAACATGGATTAATAGAGAAGATGCAGTGCATTATAAAGAATTAGATAGTAGATATATTAATTAAGCTTCTAACACATCTAAGGTTGTAGACACTTTGAGACCTACTTCAGATTCTTCTTAATGATCACTATTGATAAGAATGACAGCTATAATGCCCACTTGAATGATTAACATATTTCATTTTTTATTATATTTGTTCTATAATAATAATGTAAATAAATATAATTATGTATTATTTCCGTATGTATTAAGACGTTTTGAAATACATCTTGATACTTCATATTCTAGAATATGGAACTCTTGTATATTTACTTCTTATGCATAGTCTACAAATCGCTATTTTTTATTTACCTTGTTGCCTTCAAACTTCTTAGGAACATCAATATTAAAAATAGAAAACCAGTAGAAGAAGTTTGTCCTTCTCCACGGTCTGTGGTGTTAAGATAAAACTAGTTGTCCAACATTTAAGGAAAATACAAAACAGCAAGTATATGTGCAAGTATTATTATAATTCGTTTAGAAAATGGGGAAAAAAGAATCTATAATATAATCAGTTTCTCAAAACTGTATTATAAAAGCATAAGATGTATGTGGGACGCATGTGTTAACGAAAACATAAACTGAAAATGCACTGTCTTGCTGCGGAACCATTTTGAGGCACTAACATTTTTCAAAGCTATCACTACAATCGTAGGCTCTTGACAAACTGTTAAATAACAATATCATTCTAACAAATTGGATATAAAAAATATGTAAAACATAACACATCTACAGTTCCCAACTGCAGGGAATATCGACATACTCTTGTGTAAGAAATAATATAAAAATTTCTTGGAGAATCTTAATGCCAAATAAGTCTATATATACCCTGCTGGAGTATACAGAAATGCAACAACCCCTAGTATATGACTTCTTGAAGCTTTGTCTGTCTCTCAAGTGCTGCCCTGATACCATTCGTAATATAGTCCTACTGCGTAGGTTCTCCTTACAGATAAAATGCAAACTGGTCTTGCTTTCATTCTTTCTGCGTCTTGTTTCGCTTTGGCTATTTTAGTTTGCGAATCTCAACCAATGAAGATAACGGAAACTGCAGTCCAAATCTCTGCACTTGCTTCTATTCCTATCTATAGTGCGGCCTCAGTTAATAAAAAAGATAGAGCAAACTATTTGGTAGCGGATGAAAGTTTTGAAAGTGCACCATCTAAGGATCAAAACTTTGTGGGTTATCTGGCAAATGAGGATGATGTTAGTAGAGGAACTCCCATCATGAACCATCCTCAAGGCCATAGTCCAGGGGTTGGACATTGAATACATTTGTATAATGAATATTATCAGTTATGTGTGTTGTTGTCTGCTGATTAATTACCTGATGCTCTTTTGCAGTCTGGTATTTTTTAAAAGCATATATCATGGAACGATGACAATTTCACAATGATTTAGAGATATCAACAGTTACAGCATGGAATGTTTTATGGGTTTTATTTCTTCATTAGAATCTAACGTGTATGATTAGAAATAGCAACTCAATATATGTCAATCTTATTCCCATCGTTTATATTGTATTTATATTAGAATTTTTTGTTAAAGCCGAGGTATTCAAAAGAAATTAATCTCAGAGAGCTATAGATCTATAATCCCATAATAACAACAGGCATGCGAAGGAAAGTACACGGACAATAATCTTTTAATCAGTATTTACACAATAATAAGTCTATTATTTGCGATCTAAGCACAGGGTGATGCAATAAGCTTTTAGTAGCCATACAATCATGTATTCGCTTTCCTTACTCTGTGCATGTTACTAAGCTTGGAGAAAAAGAATCTAAACGATTAAACGTTTAGAGCATCTGCTGTTGACGGCTGGAGAGAAATTAGTTATGGTATCTTAAAAATAAGCGCAATTATCAGAATGCTAGACACACATTCTACGAGGTTTTCAATAGAATTTAATTGAAAAGGTTTGTCTATGTGGAAAATGAATCTATTTGTACTACATCTCTATCTGTCCCCTGCTACTCAGTAGGATTGAAAATTTAAAGAACCTACGTTCCCACAAACAAATATGCATATGCATATAATATGAAATTGTAAATATTAGTATATACATGTTAATTTTGGGTTAATATATTTAGTTCTGATAGCCCCTTTTTTTTTCTTTACTGTAATTAGACTATTATCTCCTATTTCACAAATAAATGGCTAAGATAGAGGTATAGGCTAACGGAGGAATAGAGAAACCAGAGGAGGAAGATTTCAATGTGACAATTAGAATGATTGATAAATATTAGAAAGTGTAAGCTTAAAGAGTTAGTCATGAAGCCTACGAATGTAATGTATCATAAAGATAGAAAAAAATTCCAAACAAAGAGATGCAACTCATTATAATGAGAAAGCATTAGGAACAGCATAATTTGAATGTGGTAGTCATCATGATGAGTTTTTCTTTCCTTATTAGATTCTGTTAAATCATATACTTCAATGAATGAATCATCATATTATGCTTGGTTATTATATACTAGAGTTACATTGTTTAATAGAACTACACTATATGTGACATTATGGTTTGGTTATTTTTTAAAGTTTCACCAAGTTGTTTGTGGCTCTATTAATTTGGTAAAGAAAACTTGTCTCAAGTTTGTTTGAAAACAAACTATTAAATGTATGTTTTTTGAAATTCTAGATCTTGTGCTTCATATTTTCTTCTATCTTCTTGAAATAGTGTCTAACTTGTTATTGTAGTGTTGAAAAAAGGATCCTTTGATATTTTTTGCACTTGTTTGCGTCCTCTTTGTGGATTTTTGGCTTAATATTGGCTTGATTTAGTGTTGTAATGTGGATAACATATTCACATTAGGTCTTGGGCACTTGTGAACTAATGGAATGTAGTGGTGCACTGTAAAAGTGTTGTGAAGTGTTGTAACACACTTTCACACTTTTCTAGGGTTTTATCAACCTAAACATAATTTTAATCATAATTAATCTTAACCTTACCTTATTTGGAGTATTGTAAATTTTTGTAACACACTTTCACATTCCTCTAGGCTTGTCATCAATAATTGGGATTTCTTATGCTTCAATTGGCCCCATTTTGCATCGACAAGCCTCATTTATTGCATCTTTTTTAGTATAATCCCAATGCCAATCAGTAATCAATCATAATTCAAGTGTTCTTGGCTTGTGTGGCCTAGATTTAGCATCTAGAACTCATTTGCAACCTTGGGTGAATTAGTCCCACCTAGGTCTTTTTGGCCCTAATGCAAGTTTCACACATTTCTAGACACTTTTAATTTTTGGTCCCATACATTATGTGTGATGGGACTCATTCGCCACCTTGGGCGAGTGAGTCCCGTGTGAAAAAAAATTAAATTTAAATCAAATTTCTAGTGGGATTTTATTCTCCTAGATCTAATGTTGGCTTGTAGTTTTGTAATTTTGGGAATTCTTGCATAGTTAAGTATAAATACAAGGTTCTTTCACTCATTTTCTCCTAACAAGCATTCAAGTATTCATGTCCTAGCATTCAAGAGTTCACAAGAGCATTTGAGCATTCAAGGCATTTCAAGGGAAAATTATTAAGCATTCTAGAGCTCATTCTCCAAGTTTCTTTCATCATGTCAAAGATTATTTGCATTATGTTGTTTTAGAGCTAACAATTATGGTGTAGGGATTTGTGATTGAAGCAAGTATTGCACTCAAGATTTATCTACATCAACCAAGAGTCCAAGTCTACATCTATTGGAGCCATTACTTACATGTTTGTAGCATCTTATTTCAAGGATTTGGTGAGTTGTAACATTGCTATTATTTCATTCATCATTCTCTTCCCACATTTCATTCTATTTCAAGGTTTAATTACCAATAAGGGGGTTGACCAAGGAAAACCCCTATTCACTAACCCCACAACATTTTTCTCTCTTCCTATGTGTGATTTGCATAGATAGGTTGCATATTTTCTAAGAAGAAAAGGTGGAGAAAGGTTGTCAAGTTGTTAAAGTTGTCATCAAGCCTTGGAGAAGCTTGGAGAAGACGTGCAAGTGGTATTTTGTAGTTTCAGATCTAGAAAGTAGTTAGGAAGAACAAATCAGACCGAGAGGCACAAAATCCACTTTAGAATTTCCAAAAAAGTAGAAGTGAACTAATTATCCACTATTGACAAATGAGTCCTACTGTATAGGATTGAACATTTTTTTTGTAGATTTGGATACCCTTTTGGCTGAACCCTGCTCCTGTGCATTTTCAAGAAAGCTAGACTGATTCACCCAGCCTGGTGTATGAGTCTCAATCAACTTCAACAACAAAATTTTCAAGATTCCAAACTTTCATTCTACCTCCTTCAATTTCCTAGGTGTACATTTCTAGTTTCATAGCTTTTCATTACAATTTTCTTGTATTTCTAGGTCATTTAGCGTTTATTTGCATATCACACTGTGTTTTCAAACATTTTCTTTTCCAAGTTTATACTTGATTGTGGACCCCTAATTAGTTAGCATTCAATCCCTAGAATCTTCCCTTTGTAAGATTTCAATCTCCTTTGTATTGAAATCTCAAGTGTTTGTTCTTAACTGAAAAGGTTGAAATATTTGTCTTTCTCCTTTTTGGTCCAAAACCCTAGAAGTGAAAGAAAGCACCACTATTTTTAACCATTTCATTTTGGTGAACCTACATATAGAGCATCATATTTTTGATTTGGAGTGTATTTACATCCTAGATTTATCTTGCATTAACATTGCATTCTATTTTGCATTGTTCAATTTGCATTCTAGAGTTTCAAAATTTGCATTAGTGAAAAACTCATTTAGCTTGCATTTTTGCACTTAATGTCATTAAAAAATAGTAAAATTCTGAATTTGTATCTCAAATTTGCATCAGAAAATATAAAAAGCATAAAATTCAATTTTAAAATTTTAAAAAAATTCACAAAAAATAGTACCTAGACTCATTTGCCACCTTGGGTGAATCAATCCAATTGCATATTTTTCACTACATTTTTTGGCATTTACAATTCATTTTTTTAGTTCCTGTTTGTTGTTGTTGTTATCTCTCTATTTCAATTTGTAGAATTTTTATTTCAATCAATTCATTGCATCTTCTACAATTCTTAAAATCAAAATTGCATTTACAACATTGTTGCATAGTTTAGAATCTGCAATGTGCATCATGGATATGTGTTTTAGTAAGATTTGGATGTCATTAAAGTCCTTAGTAGATATTTCAAGTTGTACCTTTGGCAATGACTGTAATGACATTGAACTCACTCATGCTCACTCAACTCCTAATGCATGTCCTCATGATGTTGACATCATTGGAGAAGATGATGACAACATGAATAAGTTCCTAAACGATTGTCTTGAGAACCTTGAAGCTAATGCATCCTTTTATCCATCCACTAATCAACCAAATCCTCCTACAATACCACCTCTTGAGATGTTTGGTTACTTACATCTTGAAACAAAAGTTGAACCTAAGTTTCCAATAGGTGAATCTAGTTCCTCTAAGCAAACAAACACTCAACCATTTTATGATAACAAAGTAACAAACACTCCAATTAATCTTGAAGAAACATATGGAAAATGCTTCATCATCTTGAGAAAAAAAGGATGTGATACAACAAGAGAACATGAAATTCATCATCTCTTAGAGCAAAAACCAAAGGATGAAAACACAAAG